>APFE030944231.1:382924-447212 GCA_000404065.3 Pinus taeda
TCATTATGTTCCTTTCAATGTTACAATACATATTTATACATGCCGAAGCATCTAATACCATGGACCGAAAACCATCGCGTCAAAAACCATGGACCGAAAACCATAGGTAGGTTCGCCCAACCTAATATAGGGTCCAAAAAAAAAATTCTGCCGTAGAGGGGGGCTACCCGCCCCCCTCAAACCCCCTGGACAGGGCAGGCTACCGCCCCCCTGCTGCGCAATCGGCGCAATGAAAGGGGGCTCCGCCCCCCCTCTAACCCCCTGGTTCACTACATAGGTTAGTCGTGGAAAGAATATAACACAACCCAACAGTGACCATTCACAATAAGAGGAGTTTGAAATTCATCAATGGTTTTGATTCTTACCGCTCCATTGCTAAAGACTTTGTCAATCTCATATGGCCCAAGCCAATGAGTCTGAAATTTCCTTTCAAGTCTTTGAACTTGGAATCAAATACTAATGCCCAGTCTCCTTCTTGAAACTTTTTCTCTTTGATGTATTTTTCATGCCACTTAGCTCTTTGATATTGAACTAGATCAGTTCTTAGGATTGCTTCTTGTCTGATCTCATCTAGCTCATTCAATTGCTTCATTCTATGCTTTTGGGCTTCTGATAGATCCATCCCCAACTGAACTACCATCTTGAAGGTTTTGAATTGGAACTCAATGGGGAGTAAGACTTCTTTCCCATAAACAAGTTCATAGGGAGAATATCCTGTTGTATTTCTCCATGTAGTTCTGTAGGTCCACAAGGCTTCAGAAAGCCTTTCTGCCCAATCTCTTCTGTGTAGATGAACAATTTTGGTGATGATACTTTCAAGAACTTTGTTTGTAGACTCCACTTGACCATTTTCTTGCGGATGGTATGGAGTAGATCTTTTGTGCTTGATTTTGTATTTTTCCATCAGCTTCTCCACCAAGTTGGATGTGAATTGACTTCCCTGACCTATCACAATTTCTCTTGGAACACCAAAGCGAGTAAAAATATCCTCATAAAGAAAAGTAATAACTGAATTTTCAGTAGCAGAAAAATAATGCTTTAGCTTCTACCCATTTAGTGACATAATCAGTACATACCAATATATACTTCTTTTGCTGAGATGGTGGATTAATAGGCCCAATGAAATCTAAAGCCCATTTTTCAAAGGGTTCGATGAGTACGTGTGGTTGTAATGGCATTTCATTTGAAAGGGTAGGTTTCCCTACTCTTTGGTAGCTATCGCACCTTTTGACATATTGTTTTGTATCTTTGAAGAGGGAATGCCAATAATATCCTAAAGAGAGGATTTTATAGGCTGTCCTTCTGTCAGCAAAGTGTCCGCCGCATGGTTCATCATGACATGCCTTAAGGATATCAGGCATTTCATATTCCCTAACACATCTTCTGATCACAAGATCTGGCCCTGTTTTAAACAATTCGTTAGAAATCCATGAATATTTTGAACTCTCCTGAATAATCTTTCTTCTTTCACTAGGAAATAAATGTGGAGGTAGTTTCCCTGTAACCAGATAGTTAGCAATATCTGCATACCAAGGGGTCTTAGTAGTTACTGCAAATAAATTTTCATCAGGAAACTTATCCTCTACAGGAGAATCTTATTTAGTATTCTGAATCCTAGACAAGAAATCAGCTACTGTATTTTGTTTCCCTAGTCTATCCAACACAGTAATATTGAAATCATGTAAAAGTAGGAGCCATCTTGTAACTCTGCCATTAGCAACAGGTTTGTTCATTACATATCTAATCACAGAATGATCAGTATGAATAAAAGTTTCATAGCCTGTTATATAATGTCTAAACTTATTGATTGCATGAACAACAACTAAAAACTCTTTTTCAGTCACAGTATAGTTCAACTCAGTGGGAGTCAAATTTTTATTGGTATAGTATATGGCATAAGGGACTAAATCTTTTTGACCCAACACATCTCCTAGAGTTGTATCTAAAGCATCTGTAGAAATATGGAAAGGGAGCTTCCAATTTGGTCCTCTCAAGATAGGCGCTTCATATATTCTTGTTTTCAAAGTTTCGAATGCTAATTAACAATCATGATCCCATTTGAATTCACAGTCTTTTGTAAGCAGTTTGAAGAGTGGAGATGCTATTTTAGTGAATTTTTCTATAAATCTTCGATAGTATCCAGTAAATCCTAGAAAACTTCTAACATCTCTTTGACAATTTGGAATAGGCGATTTGGATATGACTTCAAATTTTGATCTATCAACTTTAATCCCATCCCCTAAAATATGATGTCCTAAAACAATACCTTTAGTAAACATCATAAAGCATTTTTCATGGCTTAATGAAAGGTTTGTTTCTTTACATCTTACAAGTACTTTTTCCAAATTTCTAATGCTTCTTCAAATGAGTCACCATAAACTGTAAAATCGTCCATATAAACCTCTACATAATCATGGATTAGATCAGAAACAATTCCTAGTACTGCTCTTTGGAATGTTGCGGGTGCATTACATAATCCAAAAGGAAGCACTCGATAGGCAAAAATTCCCCATGGACAGGTAAATGTGGTCTTATCTTGATCCTCAGGTGCTACATGAATTTGATTATAACCACTAAAACCATCCAGAAATGAAAAGTTCTTTTTCCCTGCTAATGTATCTAATACTTAATCAATAAAAGGCAAAGGAAAGTGATCCTTCAAAGTTGCTTTATTCAATTCCCTGTAATGAATGCATACCCTCCATTTACCATTCTTTTTAGGCACTATAACCAAAGGAAAAACCCATCGGCTATCTGAAATTGGATAAATGAAGTTCACATTTAGTAGTTTTTGGAGCTCTTCTTTCACTATCTCCCTAAGATTTGGATTCATCCTTCTCTGAGGTTGTCTGATTGGTCTATTGTTTTCCTCAATATATATATGATGGATGCAAGTCTTAGGATCAATACCTTTCATATCAGTATACTCCCATGCAAATGTAGTAGAATGTTTTTGCAAGATTTTGGTTAGTTCTTCCTGTTGTGACTTTTCCAAATTTTTGTTGATATTTAATGTTTTACCTGGAGAAATCTCAATGGTAGAACTATCGAACTCTTCCATAGAGTAAAGAGACATTTGTCTTGATGATAAATATTCAATGTCAGAATCTAACTGAAATTGTGTGGGGTCATATTCCGAAGATGTCTCAAATTTTTCTAATGTGTTCAGAATTTGACTATCCTCACTGATTTCAAAAATGGTAAAGACAGGTTGTATAGTGTCCTCCTCATCAACCCATTCATTGTCTCCTACTTCTATAATTGCTTTTGCTGGAGGATACAAATTGAATTTCTTTGTCGAATTACCATCAGAAATGTACATATCCCCAGATCTACAACTAATGAAATCATCAGCTGTGGCTAGCCAAGATCTTCCTAAGATAAGTCGGTGCCCTCCTAGATTACTCTTGGGAGTCAAAATCATGAAATCTATTGGATATTCCCAAGAATCTAAGGAGACTGAAATGTATTCTAATACACCATCAGGTTTGATTATTGATCTGTCTACAAGCTGCAGTAAAGTAGGTGTAAAAAGAAGATTAGGAAGTTTAAGTTGTTCCATAGTCTATCTACTCATAATGTTGATAGCAGCCCCTAAGTCAATCAATGTGTTTGGAATTTCTATCCCATTTATATGGATCTTGACAATTGGACTACCTGGATCTACATACTTCTGCATGGTAATTTTTCCCATCATGATAATTGCAATTTTTCCTACCAAGTGGATTCTTCTTGTATCTCTCGGTTTCCTTCCTAGTCTTTTGAGATTCAACTCCTTTATTGTTTTTGCTAGAATAGGAATCTCTCTAGTGGCTTGTAACAAGGGATCTTGATACAGACATTCTTTAATTCATCTAGAAAATCATAGTTCAGCAACAGGATTTGTTTTTCCACCCCTTTATCAATTTGTAATCTTTCAGGTAAAGGAGGTGTGGATGAAGATGCAGGTTGCTCAACTATAGGAGTTGTGGGGGTTGACTTTTCTTTCTCTTTTTGAGTGTTTTAGTTTTGAAGAGATGCTTCCTCAGAACCCTTATTGAATTTAAGAGAGTCCTCCTTAGAGGTATCTTGCTCTTGGACATCTATAGAAGGTTTTTCTAAAACTCTACCAGGCCTGAGTTGTACATCATTAAGAGGAACAATCATATAGGTAGCAAATTGTTGTCCTTCTATCATGTAAGTATTCTGAGGATTTTTATTGTTAGGATTTAACAATGGCTGAGAGGGTAGTTGATTTCTCTTTTGTTGAAATGGAAGCATGAGTTGAGGATTTGGATTTTGTTGAGAAGGTTGTCATTGGGGAAATGAAAATGAAAGTTGTGGAGTTTGTTGATTTTGAAAAGATGGAGGATATTGATAAAATTGAGCAAATCTCCCATAAGGATTTTGCATCCCTTGTGCCCATGATTGATATGGATTTTGAGGTTGGGGCCAAGGTTGTTGCCAAAGATTCCAATTTGGCGGGGGTTGAAAATTCATAGGGTTGTTAAACCCTTGATTTTGTTGCCCCTGCCAAGGTCTTCTTGAAACAAAACATAGAGATTCTATTGAATTTGGATCTTCTTGAAAGACTGCTTTGAGCCCAGGAATTGAAGGACAATCCTTGGTCTCATGATTCTATGAGCAAATCATACATGTTTCTACAACTTTTGCATCCAAGGGGCATTCCCTTAGAGCATGTTTCTTCCTACATTTTGGACAAAAGATGGCTAGAGCATCAGTTTCTGCTTTTTGCTTGTTTTGAATTTTATGGGTGTCTAGTTGTTCACTAAGACTTCCTAGGATATCAGTTTTGAATTCATCAAGCATATTTCCAATCTCTGTCCTACTTACTGATCCAGTTGGAGATTTGTTTGCTCTGATAAGAGAAGGATCTCTAGGCCCTTTTCTTGTTTTAGATTTTCCTCTCAAGAGATGAACACATAGTTCTGCTATGCCACGAAGTGGAAGTTGAGAGATGTCTCCCTTCCCCATCATGTTTAAAATATATATCCATTCATCTCTAATGGATTTCAATAAAAGGGCTTTCAAGGTTTCCTCATCTAGGTTGCTCATATTTGCTCTCTTTAAGTTATATTGAAATCTTTCAAGTAAATCCTCCAAGTTTTCATCTTCTTTTTGCATCATTTTGAATACCTCATCCTTGTGATTGGTGGGCATACAATAATCCAAGTATCTATACAAAAATGTTTGTTTCATATCATTCCAATTCCTAATAGATTGGGTGACTAATCCCATGAACCATTTCAAAGCGGCTCCCTTTAATGTTGAAGGAAACAATTTGAGTCTTTGAGAGTCTTCCATATAGTCATAGGTTCGGCACACTACTTCAAACTCAAACAGAAATGTTTCAGGATCCTCAATTCGCAATCCATAAAAGTTGGGGAGGAAATATGGTGAGATGTTTTTCATCGTTATGTGAGTTTCCTCATCAACTATAGGGAATCCAAACGAGTTATCTCCTTCCCTATTTCTTCCATTATTACCTCCACCTCCACCATTGTTGCCTCCATTAGTTCCTCCTCCTCTACCTCTACCTCTACCTCCGAATCCATCTACTACTTCCTTTGTCATGATAGTTTCTTCAGAGTCCTCAGAGTCCTCTGGTTCTTCTATTAATGGCGAATGAGGAAGAATTTCCCCCTCCTCTTCTTCAAGTGATTCTACTTCATGGATTATAATATGCTCTCCTGTAGAAGTAAAGAAAGGGTCTTCTTCTAGATGAGATTTGGTAGATAGTGTAGGAGAATCCTCTAATTCCACTACTGCTCCTTGAATTCCAGGAACCTTAAGGCTAGGAATAGATGGTGGTGAATCTTGTCTATGCCTTGAAGAAGCTGGAGTTGTGAAAATCGAACTCTTGGCTCTAGCTATAAACCTTCCCCTAGAATCTCTTGCTCTATGCATGTCATTTTTTATTTTTATTTTTTCTCAAGTTGGGCTAATAATTCTCTTTCTAATCTTCTAGATCACACTAGGTGCAAGAAGAGAGCATACTTAAGAAATTATTGAACCAATAAATCTCTTTTCTTATCCTCCAGATCACACTAGATGCAAGAGGAGAGCATACTTCAAAGAGTTATCAATTTTTCCCTTATTTTTATTGTTGTTGTTTTTTTTTAAGAAATTGGCTACCTAGTTACACTTCCCCGGCAACGGCGCCAAAATGTTTGGTCAATTTAGTGTGTCCTAAATTGCTACATTAATTGTCAGTCCAAGATTCGTAAGCTGACGAAGTGTGATGCACTATATGTGCAAGATAATCTATTTCTCACTTTTGTCGTTTTTTAATTTTATGTTGTTTTGGTGGTTTTTATCTTTGTTTATGGAATTCTTATTCCTGAATTTCTAAAAGGCAATCTGGTTATAAGTTTTAAGGCAATTATGTCCTTTATAATGATTTCCAAAACTTCAAACTTTAGAAGGTCTTAGAACATGCTAGTGATGAAATTAATTGCTAAAAGAAAATGAAAATGTGCCACTATTCTAATCAAACAAATAGTGAACTATTGATCATGAAACCATTATTCCTGTTGCTTTCTAATATGCAAAAGAAATGAATTAAACTACTGTATTCAAAGAAATCCAAAAATTACAAGTAAAGTAAAGCTAAAATCAAATTACATCATCCATATTTCAATCCCTCTAGTTAGTCTCGCTATGGCTTTCGGAGGTAATTGTCAATGAAATGAGCAAGCAGAAAAGTAAACTAAAATTAAATCACAACATCCATATTTCAATCCCTCGCCAGTTAGTCTCGCTATGGCTTTCGGAGGTAACTGTCAATGAAATGAGCAATTCAATTATCTAATTACAGAAAAGTAAACTTAAAATCAAACCACATCAATTCATAGTCTGACCCCTCGCCAGTTAGTCTCGCTATGGCTTTCGGAGGTAATCATCAACAACTTGAGCAATCTGATATCTAATTGCAGAAAAATAAAACTAATATCAAACTACACACTCATTCTTCGATCCCTCGCCAGTAGTCTCGCTATGGCTTTCGAAGGTAACTGACAATGATATGAACAATTTAATATCTAAGCTAATTAATAAAGCCAATGAACAAAACTGGAATAAACAAAACAGAATTGGAATTAAAAGCTAAGAAAAGTAAGTCAACAGAAAGACTGATTCCATGTCATTAGTCATTGTGAAAATTATATGCAAATGCCTGGGCTACCCACTGTAATCTGGAACATACACACTGATCAACGCTAACAGAAATGTAAAGCATGTAAAATTATGAACAAGAATAAAACGTTAGTACCATAGTAAATGAAATATACACAAGTGAATAACTATGGCATAATAAACATAAAGAAACACAGCATGAAACTGTACAGCAATAAGAAACAAAACCTTGGCATGTGCAGGAGCCCTCTGCACAACCTCGGGCAACAACTATCAATCAAAAACTACGTTCATGCCAACGTGTAGAACAAAGTGTTCATATATATATATATATATATATATATTATATATATCAAAACACAGTTACAACACTAAACCAATGTCTCGGCATAGTGAGTTCTTAACAACAAATTTACATTCCAAAAGACTAACTATTATGTGTATCAAAACGCATTATTTATAACAAAGACTACATAATTGTTTTTCCTGGAAACTACATGAACAGAGGACACGTGAAGAACAACGTCCTCGGATTTAGCAGCATGGTCGCCGAGATTACGCAATCTTATTGAAAGCGGTTGTTGGATCCACATCGTGGTCAACCTACAGATGTCAACGTGCCTCCAAAGATCTAGAAACAGTCACAAAAATATTTACGTGCTTGAAATGGAGTCTTGTTGCCGTATGACTTCTCATGTTTGACCACCGCTTGACTACCGTTGACCACGACCTTATTTGACGAATCCAGCTAAACCAATGGGACCTTACCCATGTCCAGGCCATTTCCAACTTGCCCATGTGGCTCGATTTGCCTGATGACACCTGCAATGTAGACTTTAACAAAAACAGTTGCAGAAAGTTGAACCAGTTGTGGAAAGTGACAAGATTCCGCAACTCATAAGCAAAAATCTAGTTCAAACAACAACACAAAGGTATAGTAAAGAAACCACTTTAAATGCTCTATTATGACTAATATGCAATGATATTGATAGCTTAGGAGGTTCAGGTAAATGGAAAGAAGCTAGAAAAAGGTGTAGGAAAGATGCAAGTTTGGGGCTCAACACCATGTTCCCTTCCAACCAAACTTCATGAGTCATGATCGGCATTTGAAGTGGTAGGGTTGGGAACTGAGAAGAGAACTTCTCGAGACAAGTAGACATGACCGTCGGGCTAGGTAAGAATGAGGAAAGATGATGAGTGTCATTCCAGGGTTATTCCTCTAGAGACATTACTTCCATGATACTCTCGTCAAAAAGTATAGTCTCGACTAAGGGATTATGAGATTCCGAAGAACCAAGCCATGGGGATTGAGAATATGCATCGAGAGATTTTCTCGAAAGAGGATGATCATAGGATATCGAAGGCAAAGCCGAAACAATTTCCACATAATTAATTTTGGCAAGGCTTAATGGCATAACCTCACCCCATGTATCAACAAGATCCGGTGAGGGAATGACCCAAGGATCAGACTTGACGGAAATCATGTTGACAAAAGCAACATGAGGAGGTGGGAGTCGAAAAATACCCTTTAAGGTAGGATCTTTAAAGAGTCCTATCCCCACACTCTCATAACAAGCAACGGTGTGTTTTACATATAGAACATTTCCATCCGAGGAGGAAGAGGCAAAGAAGGGCAGTTGGTAGACTATGACTATCTTCCCTTGATTGGGATAACAAATCACACGGAAAAGGGAGGAGGCTATAGCATGCATGGCATGGGTCCATCTTCGTCCGAGTAAAGATTATTTTTAAGATTAGTGTCAATGATCTCTACTTCGACGTGTACTATCTTGCCCTCCAAAGTAATGGCAAGGTTGGGAAGGACACCAAATGGTCGCGAATCACGTCAGTGAAAAGCTTCCAAAGTGTTAGGGGACTGGTTCAGAGTAGGAGAACCAATTTCCTTCCAACAAGCGATAGACATGATGTTGGTAGAAGCACCTTCATCGATGACGGTCCTATGAATGGTTTTCTCATTTATGATCACCTAAATGAGAAAGACAATCTGATGAGGTAAACACGGAACGTGGTTTTCCAGGTGAAAACAAATGAGATTAGAGTCAGTTGGATCAATACCCCCAGTAGCTGACAATAATGATTTTCACTGAGAAGGACAACTTTGAAGGACCTCGAGAGCTGAGATAGTTGATGGTTCTTGAGCCAAATCTTCAACAATGTTATAATTTTAGTGGCTCGAGCATTTGGATTGTACGAGGACTTTCATAGCACACCTCGAGAAGGTGGTCAAATGGCAGAATCAGGATTAGGTCACTCTATATCGAGAGGACCAGAACTGGATGGGGCAGAAGAAGAAGGGGTAACTTCTTTCTCTTTCCCTGTTGTCGGGCTAGGAGTCTGATAATATTTTGACTTGGTAGCCACATTAATCGGTGTACTCATCATCAACACTTGTGAACCTGTGGAAGCGTTGACTGAGGTTGATCTATAATTTGGGTCTTCTGGGATAGAAAGGGCTCTTTCGGGACAACTGGGGTCCCTTTGAGAAACAGCTAACCTCAGATCATCTAGGACAATCCTCAGTATAGTGATCATCCTCACAGATGAGGCATGGATATTTAGGCTTCTGTTGGGAAGCATCACCGACAGATGACTTAGGAAGACCCTGTTTTGGGGCATCGGCTTTATCCTTGCCTTTGCCTTTCTTCTTACCTTTAGAGGATTTGTTTGTTGCGGTAGATTGGATAGTGTGAACCTCTGAGGTTTTACTAGAGCTTGATGAATTGCGAGAGGAATCATTGGGAGCAGTGTTGGAGACCGAATTTTGTTTGGAAGAAGATTTTTCAGGGGTCTGAGTCACTGAACCAATTACTCCATCAACAGGAGGTGTAGCTAGAGATTTAGATGTCGTCAGATCAGATGATGGTCTGGGCACATCGGGTAACACATTACATAACGTGCCAGATTGTAAATAGACGAGGTATAGATACTGGGCACATGCGATGGCTTGTTCCTCAGTGGCGCATCCACCTATATCAATGTCGTCAACAATTTTGTTGATGAATGATTTGGTGAACCACTCGGTCAACAACTGATCAACAATCTCAAACTTGAGTGACCTTAGTAGATGGGTGCCAGTTTCATAGTGAACCGACAACTAGAAATGTGTGAGAAAGGTCATGGCAAGAGTGTTAAAGTCATGATAGGTATTTCGAGGTAGCTCGATATACCACTTGGCTATAGCACCTATAAGAGTTCGTAGGAAAACTCGAAGACGAATGGAATCATAAACGTAGGAATTCGAGGAGCACCGGAGGTGATATGTCATCACGTGGGCTTGTGGATCCTCTTTTGTATTTCCTTCAAACTTTTAGACAATTGCTTGGGATCTTGGATGGAACTGGAGGCCAGTGTGGCAAATGAAGAATTGGGTCATTCGTGATTCTAGACACATCTGGCACTTCTAGTGTAGCCAAGAATGACAATTGGGTATTAAAAGGAATTTGAGGTTAATAAGGGAGCCCAACTGGTGGGACCCATCCCTACTGGTAAGGATTTTGTCCCCATAATGGAGAGTTTTGTCCATATGGCATTTTATTTTGTCCCCACTATAGGTTACCTTGCCCGTAGGGAGGATTTTGACCTTAAAAGCCTTGAAATTGTCTGGCCATAGCCTGTTGATAGGCAACATATGGGTTAAAAGGCTGTTGAGCCTGCTGACCTTGGACATATGGATTTTGCACCTAATGTCCCTGAGCATAAGGGTTTAGGACCCAATGCCCTTGGACAAAATGGTTTTGGACCTGCTACTCTTGGACGTAAGGATTTTGCACTTGTTGCCCTTGGACATAGGGATTTTGGACATATTGTCCTTGGACAAAAGGAGGTTGAGCCTGTTGCCCTTGGACGTAAGGATTTTGTGCCTTCTACTGTAGGACTTGACCCTGACCTTACCCTCGAAAAGATTGACCCTGTTAATATGAGTATAAGGGTTTCTTCTGCTTTGGTTGACATTGTTGCTGCAAGGGCTGACCTTACGGCTGTAAAGGACAGTCTTGCGGTTGCAGAGGTTGCCCTTGTGAGGGCATAGGCTGGGAGGATTGTGGCACATACTGCACTTGTGGCTGCATGGTTTGTTGCAACGGTTGCGAGGGTTTCCCCTGCGGTTGCTACAGTTGTCCTTGCTACGACGTCATCTAGCCTTATTGTTGCATGAATGGCCCTTGATGCAACAAAGGTTTCCCTTGCTACTGCATAAGTTATCCTTGCTACTGCAAGGGTACTTGAACAGTTCCCAAAATGACCCCATGAAAGTTCCTGAATTGTATCTTGCCATATCCACCAGGTGCGGCGGACGGACTAGACTGGACATAAGGTCCAGGCTGAGGGATGTAGGGTGTTAACCATCGCTTGTGAACCATATGGAACATAAGGAGGTTGGCACTGAACATGAGCCATATTAGGCTACTGGTATTGGATGTTACTTGACCCAGACGGACCAACAGGGTTCAGCCGTTGGTACTGGACATTACTCGATCCAGTAGGACTAGGGTTTAGAATGGCACCCGAAGAGGGATGGTTCATTCCAACCATATGAGCTTGTGAGCCACTCACATTGGTTGTACCAGACATCATAGAAACATTCGGACTTTTCCCCCCAAGTGGTGGCACAACCTGTCCACTTACTGGAGGGATCGAAGAATTGACATGACTTGAGACCGTCGATTGAATCAAACAAGTTACTTGGACCAACGAAACAAGAGGATTTGGAATGGTGGGTTGCACCGGGACTGTAGTAACTGCAGAATGCACCATTGGTTGGGAGGTCGGGCTCTAAATGAATGGACTTGAGGTAGGCATAGTGCCAGATGCCCAGATAGGGTTGTGATATAGCGATGAGGCAGTAGGCGTGCCTGAAACCAACTGAGCTAAAGTCGCATAATTACGCGGTAACACAGGATGAACACTAGACAAAATGATTCCCGTGTAAGGGAAACCTTCACGAGGGAAAGGATATTCCTTCTCCTCAACTATGTGTGGACTGGAAACCTCCGAGTGACCCGGAGAGGAGACTGGGATTTTTCCTTCTGATTTCATGGGTGAAAACAAGCAACGACGGACTACCAAAGATGTTCGAGGGGATAATTCCAAAGGAATACCCGATTGATCATACAGACAGTATGGACGTTGCGGTGATATCACGACAAGATCAAACAAAGGATTTGGAGGATAAACAACCAGTCCAAGCTAACCTTCAATAGTTGGCAGACTCTCAAGAGTCTAGATAGGATTATCTGGAGATTCCAGGCCAATGTCAGAAAGTGACCCAGTATCTGAGGGAGGGGGAGGACGAGATGACAAAGGTTGAATTCTCAGAACAATTCCAAGCTCAACAGCTTGGTCCTCAAGTGACTGCGGCAATTCAGGAAATGACTCCTCAGAAGATCTTTCATACAGAGGAGGGGAAGAGGAACAAGGCGAATCGGCTGGTTCAGCCACGATGATTTTGTCTCAAATAACCAGAAGAGAGATTGATTCCAAGGCTTTAAGATTATTTAAAGGTATACTCATGATGTGGTCTATAGAAATACTAATAGGAATGTTATATGATCGTGGGCAACAATTTTTTAAGATGCAAAAACAAACTGGTGCTCTTTCATGTTTTAAGAGACAAGAAAGAAGCAAAGGTGACTCTGTCACATTCGGTTTGAAACGAGCTCGAAAGGAAAAGTGCTCGGATGATCTTTTATATTTAGGGAATCAAAAAGATCAAAATGAATACTCAGGATGATCCGGGCAAAAAGGATTACTAGGTAACTGTGAACTACAAAATACCTCCCGGCGAACCGAGAATTATGGGCAGGAAATCTCCCCGAATGTTGTGTTGAGTGTATCACGTTTACAAGGCGACAGACTCAGCTTCCTATGGATAAATGATTACAACCTAGTGGGGTCTCCCTTAATATATGTGATGGTACAAGGAGCACAAGTCCGTACTAGTGTTTTCTAGTGCCAAAGCAAACGACAACTGCTAGTTTTAATGACGTCGGAACACGTCTCTAGCCTAGACCTTCTAAATGTGATCATTAGGTTTAAAATGTGCCTTAGGTTAATTGAATACATTTTAGAGTTTATCTTCAAATTATTTCTTGGATTTTTGGCCTTATCGGTGTGACTCAAAATACTCCTATATGCAGCTAAATGAGACAAGACCCTTTCAATTTGATGAATTGTTTACACTAATGAGAGTAGAAAACATACTCAATGCAACAAACAAGCAATTGAAAGCAAAATGACCCTTTCACTATTTCACTTTTTGAAAACAAAATGATGAAAATCTCTTTCCACTTCCTATCTTTCCTATCAAATGCACTTCAAGTAGTCCTTTCACTAATAAAGATAATTTATTTCTTTTCAAATGAAAATGACGATGCAACTCTAGTCTTCATTGATGCTAACTATTGTAACATATTGATTCAACAAACTAGAATTATTTATTTTTCAATGAAATGAGAAAACGAATCTTTCACCAAAACTTCAATGAAACATTTCCAATACAATCAACCTCGAGCAAATGCAAAGCACAAAAGAGAATTCCTTCCAAACTAATGATGCAAAGACTCAACCAAAACAAGATGAGCAATGTGATCTATGCTCGAAAAGAAAGCTTAATCAACAAACAAATCTTTTCAAACTTGTTAAATGGAAATCAAAGCAACAAAAGTACTAACAAAGGAAATGCAAGGAGCAACTCGATTATCAACTTGACTTGTTGAGCACACAAATAGGTGAATGTATGACGACCTAGATGCCCTAGGGTTATAAACCATCCAAGAACTCAAAAAACCAAGTGAAGAAAAGGCAAACCAAACCAGCATATAAACCAAGCTAATAACACTTTCCAGTTAGGGAAAATGCAATCAAAACAAGCTAAAAGACGTAAATCAGAAGGGAAAGACACATTGGCTATGATTTAGGGGAAACCCTGATCTTCACCTATAGGAATTGGCGTGGCTATCTATCTGACAACAAGCACCAAAAGGGGGTCAGCGCGATTGTTATTGAGAAACTAGCACTGATCAGCGTGACTGTCAGAAAAATAAATGTGCTGACCAAGGATTCAAGGAAAAAAATAAAATATTTCAAAGGCTAAAACCAGACTTTCCACTATAAATTTCGAGCTCAGAGCAGTGAAACAGGCAAAGCAGAGAACACTAAAGGGAAACAAAGATACTAGAAAAGTTCACATAAAACAATAAAATGACAATCAATCGAACAAAAGGATTGGCTCCCCAGTGGAGTCACCAATTTGTGGTGCAGGTAAATTCTCAGTGTGGACACAAACAATTCCTCTAGCCCGAGAGAGCTGGTCTATCCACAAACAAACAATCTATGGAAAATCTCCTTAAGTTGGAATCAAATAACAGGGCCTACCTCTTAGAACAATATTCCACTTGGTGATGAACCTACTTCCTTACTCCAATTATCTTTCGTTTCCTTCCTTCGAATACCTGAAACAAGCAAACAAACAACAACAAAAAACGTAATAGCATACAATATTATATTCAGCCTACTTAACAAGTCAAGGAACATTAATCCATAAAGATGTAAGATAACACTTCATGTAGGAAATCAATCAATAGTTGTATTCATATAAATTTAGAAGGAGATTACAACCAATGCCTTGACGTTGTTGGTCTCCTCCGACATATCCGGGTTGCCACACTTCTACTAGCATCTCATTTATAGCCCCAACAATGGAAGTTTTAAGGCCTCTTCCCTTTAGTCTCAAACCAAACCAAACACACTATTCTCCCTCAAACATACACTAGAAAGCTACAAGCTATAGACGTTTTGTTGATCATTCAAGCTCACTCCAAAACTAGCTTAGCTTGGGAAAATAGAGGTTTATATAGCTTGGATGGAGGGGAGATGGTTCCTCTCATCATGGGAGAAGGCCTTATCTCTTGGGTTTGTTCCATCCTAATAGGGAAAATGATCCCAAACTGACTTCCTCAGCTCCATCCAACCCAACCATCTACCAGACTTTCGTTACGAAGCTTCTAGACTTGGAAGCCTCGACTCCATATTTAAAAAACTTGCCAAAAGAGGATCGGCGTGACTGGAAAAGGTCTCAGTCACTCTGTACGGCACTAGTGCTAGTTTTAATCTCTGCAAATCGGCATGAGGAGGAAACTGGTTAGTGGCGTCAGTCTTGTAAACTAGAGTAAAAGGAAGATTCTTGGGAAATGATGCAAAGGGGAATTATTCTTCTCATGAAGAGGGACATACTGGGAGTTTCTTCATGTTGGGAAAGCATGTAGGGTTCATTGTAGAGGTCCTCCAGGATCATGGACGGGGGGGAGTACAGGGACAGTGACAAAGAGAAGGGGTTTTAGCCCTGGCTTGGAGCCTAATTATTGTGTCACTGTCTTATTGGTTTGATTGCTATTTGATGTATTGTACATGAACAATAATACAGAACAAAGATAATGTAAGAATAAATACACAATTAGTAATCAAGTAAAGAGAATTTGAATTAAAAATATGCCCTACCTCATCTCAACAATATGAAAATTTTCAAAATTTCCATTTTTTTCCAATGATGCCTAATTTCGAAATTTCATCTTGGCCACCATGAAAATTTTATAATCATGCTTATTTTAGTCAATAACCCCAAGCATAATGAACTCTACCTCTACACTCCAAAATTTTCCATTTTAGCTCCCCCTTACACCCACAAAATGTGAATCTTTCTAAATTTTCCCCAATTTAACCAATTCCACCATGGTTGTTCTACAATTCCTTCAAAATCAATCTATTGAGCCTCTATAAGTTCTTATTTTAAACCTTGTCATGTGAATATCTTTAATGATTTACCCATAAATTGGAGAATTTTCCCAATTTCACTCCAAAAATATTCTACAACCCAAATTTGGCTAATTACAAACTTGTTCTATCAAATAAATTTTAAAGTTGGAGCCTTTGTTCCCAAGGTCTTAGTTTCCTTCAAATTTCCCAAATTTGCCCCAATTTCTCATAGAAACGCCAGTTAAATATATTTCAAACAACCACTTTTTTTTCCACTTTTCCACTTTTGTCTATTTTAGCTTATTGGCTTGGCCCATGCATGCCTAATATTATTGTAACCTTCTACAATACCACCCTATAATGTACCCAGCCAACCCTGAGTAGGATCACACTAGCATAAACCCATTTTGAACACACAAATTTAAAATTCCTACGTGTAATCTAGCTCTTATATTCCATAGTTATAATTTTGATATAGTTTCATGAGTATGCCTTATATATGCACCAAAATACATGCATAACAAGATACACTACCATGCCTAATTAAAGTATTAATTAGTGAATGTAAATAATGAAACTACACATTATACCTTCAAATATATGGGCTTTCTTCTCAAACCTGATAACTACAGGAACAAAGATTGGAATTGACTCCTTGAAAAAATCGAATCCAAGCTAAAAAATTGGAGTTTCAGATGGCTCTCCAGGGCAGGAAGGCTTGTGTTAAAATCTATTCTGATGGCAATTCCAGTCTATTGGGCTAGTCTGACCTGGGTTCCCAAAGGAATCTTATCCTCAATTGACAAACTTTGCAGCAGGTTTCTGTGGGCGGGGTCCAAGATAGAGAAAGTCACCCCATGGATCGCCTGGGATAAAGTGGCTCGTCCTAAAGAGTGGGGAGGTTGGGGGCTAAAAAATATTCAATGCTTCTCCCAATATTTAGCAGCAAAACTCGCCCGGAGGCTCATTTCCTTTGACAACCTGTGGACTTCTGTTTCAAAAAGAAAATACATTGACCCTCTATCAATGATAGATTGGAGCAGATTGCTAATAAAGACATGCAAACACTCCTCGATGGTTTGGAAAGTGGTGGTAGCCTCTGTCAATATTATTGAGAAGGGTTTGGCTTGGAGTGTGGGGGATGGCTCTCAAATCAGGTTAGGTAGAGACCCCTGGATAGGTTTCTCATAGCGGTTCTCTCTATCTCAGGGGTTGGTTGCGGTTTTAAAAGAGAAGGGTTGATACACATTAAATTAGGTGGTCAATCCCCGGGCTTCCACCATATGGAGTCAAGGGTGGATGCAAGGAGTAGATTTACAATCGGATGTAGAATGGCTGGAGGAATGGGAATCGTATAGGGAAGACCTGCTCAACTCTTCAGTTAGGCTCACAGATGCTCCGGATGAACTTCGATGGATCTTTGCTCAGAATGGCCTCTACTCTCCAAAGATGGGGTACAAATGGATGATGTTCCAAAAAGGGTGGGAAAATCCGGCTTGGTGGGCTAAACCTCTTTGGAAGTTAAAAGGACCAGCAAAAACCAGACTTTTCTTTTGGTGTGTCCTGCTCCAGAAATTCCCTACTTGGGATTTTCTTCAAAGACGAGGTAGGATTGGTCCTGGATGGTGTCCCCTCTGCAAAGACAGCATCAAATCAATACATCACCTGTTCCTATTCTGCCCATTCAACTCCAGTTTGTCGACCGAAATGCTAAGGATACTCAAAATCCCTTATAGATGGGAAGGGCAGGGGATTTTGGAAGATTGGTAGAAGTGGTGGAAAGAAGCTTCAAATGACAGAGAGGGATCCATTCCACTTCTCATAACTTGGGGGACGTGGCTTGCTAGGAATCAGGTCATCTTCAAGGACTCTGTCTTCCCGATTGAAAGATTGGTTGCAGAAGGAGCTGCTATCTACGATAGTATCCATGTTCTACAGGCCACTCCTTCTCCCAGGTTGGTTGGGCAAGAAACTATAAGATATTCAATTCCATGGGCCTATTATGACGGGGCCTCAGACAGTAATGGTCGCTGTGGGGCTGGTTTAATAATTCATTTTTCAAAGGAAAAGACTATTAAAGCTTCGGTCAGTCTAGGCCAAGGCTCCAATAACTTTGCTGAGTTGAAAGCCCTCCACCTTCTTCTTTGCTGGCTTCTCCTGAGGAACGTGCAAGAAGTTTAGATTTTCGGGGATTCTATGAACATAATGAGATGGTTCAATGGGACGCAAATATGCAGAAATTTCATCTTGCTTCCCCTGCTTAGAGAAGCTACTCGACTTAAATATCTATTCACAGAGATTTCCCTTAGCCACATCTACAAGGAAAGAAATTCTGAAGCTGATCACCTTTTCAAAGAAGGTGTTGATCAAGCCATGGGGTCGTGAACTGTTTTGGAGGAGGAGAACGAGGTGGTTCGACCTATCGAAAAACCCATCTTCAATTAGATTTCATTTCTCAGAATCTGTTTCCTGTGCTTTGTACATAGTTGTTCTGCCACATTTGTTTTTTCATTCTCCTGTTTGCTAATCCTCTTCAGGTCTTTCGGGTTGTTTTCCTTGTAAAAGGAGGCTCGGTTCGACTTGTTTTCCATTAGTGTTTCCTAGTTTCTTAGGATCCTACTCATGTCTATGTAGGATTCTCTTTTGGACGTTGTCTGCTCTTTTTTTGCGGACCCTCAGTCTTTGTTTCAAACAGAAATCCCTGTATGCCATCCTCAAATGGTTCCCAGGAGATGTGCACTCTCTGGTCATCCTTTATGCCCTACCTCTGAAGAGATTTCGATGAGCAATTATTCCAAATTGTAATCTTCTCCTATCATCCATTTGGAATTGACATGTTGGCTCTTTGCCATTCGGTTGAGGGTGTTTGCGCTGGTTTTTCGTATTAACCAGCTGAGACTTTCTTCTTTTACCTTCTACAAGGCAAAGAATGAGTCTTTTTGTAATGCTTTGCATATGCTATGTAACTAACTATTTTTATCAATAGATGGTTCGAGATTTTTCTGTGGAAAAAAAATCAATAACAATTTTAAATAGAAATTACACATAATTAATCACATTGGATAAGGCATAAGAACAAATACTTAACTTTATGAAAAGCACAAATCTGCTGCCAACATAGGAGATTCCTTCCAACATTAGGCACTATTATTCCAAGTCTCTCAACAACAGGCCATCCTTGACTTGGGATATGGCACCATAAGGGAAAATTATGGATTTACTCTCGTGAAAAATTTGCTCACTCAACCAACCATTTGAATCACCAGCTCCCTATCCCCCCTTAGTCCTCACAACCAAAGATAGGATCCCCCTTCTCAACCAATGCAATCCCTCAAGTTAACTCCATCTTCGAGGGCTCTAATGCAGGCTATCTAGGAAAATATCAAAGTTAAGATACCACAAATGATTCTATGGAAATTTCATGCTAGTTTTCCCTATAATTCACTTCTTTGTAATGTTTTCCTTCCTTATTTTGGATATCCATGCGAATTCTGGTAGTGTCAAATGGAATAATGAACAAGAGAATGTCCCCCTAACACACAAAGGCATCACTTTTGTATGCATGTCTCTAATGGACACTTGTCACAAGGGGGAGTCCTTCCCTATTACTTGCATCATTCACAAGGATGAGCTTCTCTAAGTTTAAAGTGCTTTGGTTTATTAAATAATAATGATTAATATTGGTTTTGGCTCCCTTGGACCCCTTACATTCTCTCATGGATTCATAACCCCTCGTACTCTTTTTATCCCTCTATCATACAACCAAAGATGTATTTTTATTAACAATATGATTTACATTAGCCACATTACATACGTTAGCCCTTGGCTACATCATCTATCTCACCAACCTATGTAACCAATATGTACGAGTACCATACAAAATCAACGGTATTACACTTCAACCTTCTACTTCTATGCCATTAATTTCCCAAGATTTCCATCTCTTAATGCCAACTTGGAACCAATAATCAACCCATTTTTTATTATCTCTAATTTTCCTCTTTATTAGCCCTCTCTATTGGTTTCTTTCTCTTAGAAGAGACAAGAGGCTTCCCCAAATCCAATAACATTATCTATTCATCTTCTTAGTATATTCCCTAAATGTTTCCTATTAAACCCCCCAACTTAGCCACCTCCTTTAGTGGATTTTTTGTTGTTGCATTTCATCTTTTATCTTTTAGGGATAGGTTTTCTAGCTTTGATGCCACCTAAAATCTTTTTATTTGTTGAATTTGTACACATTTTTCCAACCTACGTAGCCATTTCATCTATAGGTAAGATGAGGTATTTTTTTATTATCTTAGTCTCTTATTCATTCTTTAACCCGAGAAGCCCATTTCTTTACATGTTTGGTTCCACATGTATTTCTCTGCAAACACATAGAATTTGTGCTTGGATTAGATTTATGTAAAGTGTGGAGGTAAGCTCCATTATTCTGCATGGTCCAAAGGTACCCATTCCTTCCTTTCTCTTAGCTTTATGTAGAGTGTGAAGTGTGGAGGTAAGTATCATTCCTCTACATGGTCCAAAGCTTTGAGTCCTTCATTTTCCTTATATTTATGTGGAGTGTGCAACATAAAGCTATTATCAGCCCTTTACATGCATATTTATCTTTGCATACACAATTTTGACTAGAATTACAAAGGATATTGATCAAATGATTGTAGTATTGAACCTACAACTAAGTAGTTAACCTGAAACATAAAATCCATTAAAACAAAACATTTCATTAATAATGATCCATTTCAAACCACACCTCCCAACTTGAAACATAAAATCCATTAAAGCAAACAATTTCTTTGATAATGTTTCATTTCAAATCACACCTCCCCAATGGGAGGTTTTTTGTCTCCAAAAGTTTATTGATAAAAAAGGTTGAAGCATGTAACCAACACTTATTTCTCCAAGTTCATAACTCCATCAAATATGAAGGTTTCTTACTTCTATTATGTCTCAACCATTGTTCATGTCTAGAATTATTTTGTTTCTTCTACTAGGATGTTATTCTTCTCCCTTTGTGGACTTTAATGAGGTAGGCCTTACCACCTTTAACCAAACAATATTTGTTTTTTTCTTGTGAAATGTTGCTCCCTAGCTCACAAGTATAGATAACCAAACGTTACTTTGCATCCAGAGGTGATACATCACATTTTATTTTATTGGCATAATCAACATTAATGGAAAGCCTAATTTTACATCTTCTAACAATTATCATGGTAAAGTTATCTTGTAACCATTACAACAGACATGGTTGTATTAGATCATCAATCTCTAAACCAATTTCATCAAGTAAGGTTTTATTAATCAAATTTCATTGAGAACTACTATCAAACAAAATGTTTACCTTCCAATTCTTTACTTGATCTTTGATTCAAAAGTGTGCATATTGATGAGCCCTAGTATTGCAACAAGAATGTTGCAACTCCCAAGGCTATTGAGTTAAATTATCAGCCCAAGGTTCGTACAAACTTAAGAGGTGTCGACATTGTATGTGCAACATGAAATGTGTCCTTCTTTCGTTGATTTGATGCAATGAAGTGAATATCATTAAATCAAACACTAACCGAATTGAAAAATTGAAAACATTAGTCTACTTGTAGAACGTAAATTAATACTCTAATTGCAAAATGTGGAATGTTGTTTTGAAAAAGGAAATTTTATCTTTTCAACAATAATGTTTGTAACTGAAACCTTAAGGAAGCACCAATTCAAGAATCTAGTATAATCTACTTTGCATTGATGAATCACCCTTTTTATCAATGTGTTCAAGGAAACTTAGCTTTAGTAATAGAATCCGTGTACATTTCATAAGAAAACATCCATTGTTATTCAAATGAGGAAATTTGTCTTCTAATTCTGATTACATTTTTGTACTTGCGGTGAAGGAAAGGTGGGCCTAGAATAGTCTTTGGTCTTCCTCAATCATGGATTTAGATCCCAGGGTCCATGAGTCAAGCATAAGAGACAAAAACCAAGCTTTTGGAGCAAATATGGTCAACTTTACACATGCTACATGAGTACTACAGGAGGTGTTATAGGAGGTCATATTTTGCTACAGGAGGAGATAACTTGTCGAGTGCCCATGTAAAGCAAATCAAAATAGGATGGGAATTTTTTTTGACTAAGCAGGGTGCCTTAGGACTCCATTCCAAGTGGAATCACTCCAAAATACCCCTATTAACATGTGCTAAAAATAGCAGAAAATTACTACTCTAAAAACTGAAAATTCAATAACTAATGAGCTAGTTAACCTACCAAATTCCTAACCTAATCAAGTGAAAATGTTATGGGGTAAATTTTGTTATTAACTTGAATTTTTTTATGACTCGATACAAGTGGAATCAACTCAAATGAATCTCATTAACACATTCTAAAAAATAGCAGAAAATTACTATTATTTTGCAACAAGGGACTTTCATAAATTCTAGATTTGTGAACTAGTAAACCAATCCAAGTAGTTCAATGATGAATATGACTTTTCAAAGTTGTTCTAAGGCTGAATCATGTTTTTGAATATGTAAATAACCTGTGAAACAACTCACTTCAATCATTTAACCAATATGACCTTAAAAAAATAAGCATGAATAGTAAATGTAGAAATAAGAGATGCAAGTGAAAAAGGCATTCAAAGGAAATAATGAAATTGTACAAGAGGGCTCTGAGGATCTGGGGATTGCCAATCCCAAGGAAACTCATAGTCCTATGGAGGAAATCAAGCTTTAGAGGCTAAAAATGGCACCAAACTTCATTATTTGAATCAATCCAAGTACATCTCTGCTAGAAATGAAAGTGGAGTTGCTAAAGAACAAGTTTTTTCCACAAGAAGGCTAAGAAATACATGCCCCTAGAGGAAAATTCAAACTGGTACTTATAAAAATTGATGGGGAAACATTCTCCTTGAAAGGAGGAATTTTTCCCCTCCAAAATTCCTCAAATAGTGGATCAAGTTCCCAACACTAGGAATCTGCATTAAATGACAGGGAACACATTCCTAGATTTTCTCAATCATTGGAGCTCTAGAATTTGTGCAATAATTTCATAATATATTGTTCATTTATTATCCAATCTTGATCCTCCTGTAGCAGGGAACAAGTCCCTAGATTATCTCCTCTCCAAATCTTCATAATCTGCCCAATATTCTCACAATATTCTACAAAAATAAATAATATTAGGCACAAATATGTAATTATCTCTAATCCTTCCTAATGAACATATTAAATTTAAAAATAGGTCATCTAATTCCAAAAGAGAGGTTTAATTGTTGAATGATGGTCAGATGTTCCTTAATTTATGTATAATTTGGAGTCCCATCATACCCCCCTACTGAAAGTGTTTCTCATCTTCTAAGCAACTTAGTGACCTTATTGTGCCTCATTCATGGCCCTGGTGGCCTCCTTGATATGTCCTATAGCTATCCAACACTTTCTTGTAGCAACTTTATGCTTTCCTGTAACAACTTTCTACCTTCTTGTAGCATCTTTCTTCCTTCTTGTATCAAGGCATATTATTCTTTTAGTTGTCTATTCATGGCTCCCATGGTGCTTGGATTCTTCTGAGAGGCTTGGGGCTCCTTTCTTTTGGATTGGCGGGAGGTTATCTCTTCAGTTTTCTTCTTATTCTCCTTTTATTCTTTGATCTTATTTTTTCCAGGCAATTTTTCTAATGTTTCAACCTTTTCTTTTTCTTTTCCACCCACTTCTTCTTCTGGAAATCCATACATGACTGTCTCTTTAAGTCTAGAAAAGCTTCTTTATCCATGTCAACAAAATTTGTCCATGTGTTCTCAAGGTTTGTGTAAGGGAATCCTACTGACGGTTATCAATTTCAGAGCACTAGGATTTCAACTTATGACAAGAGGAGGAGTGCTTCATGTTGATGAGTGAGGTGAAAAATGGTATGCCAATTTCAAAACAAGTTAATTTTCCCAGCATAATTCTCATCCTCACAAGAAAACTCCACACTTCAAATTTATTTCTTTACAGGGTTTTGCTACAAGGTATTTAGTGGAGGAATTTCACAAAAGTTCATAGAATTGTTGTTTGTAAAAGGTGAGAGATCAAGTACTTACCCATTCCTTGCATACTCCTTCAAAATTATAGGGTTTTGTGGCCAATAATGCTCAAGATAGGGCTCCTTTTTGCCTCTTAGGACAATCCTGTAGTAGGTAGGCTATCTCCTGTAGTAGGTAGGCTATCTCCTGTAGTAGCCATGTTTCTCCTGTAGCAGCCATGTTTCTCCTATAGAAGCTATGTTTTCTCCTGTAACAGGACAATTTGCGCCTTGAGATGCTTAGTTGTGGTTGCTCTAGTGGTTGTCCTTCTCATAGGTATCAAAAGTTGCTTCCCCTTTGGTTGAAGCCTCCCCCCATTTCTCCTACTGCTCCTTCTCGTTGTTGCTTGGGTGTATTTTTAATTTTTTCCTTAGAGAAGTCTCTGTTGTAGAGATAGTGTCAAATTTTCCTTTTTATCTAAGAGGGAGAAGGATGCTAATAGTTTTTATCATAACAAAATTTCCTCTGTCCCTATCTTGCCTTCACATTTAACAATTTCCAAAGGGAACTACTGCACAATTTTTTGCTATAGGGTACTTAATTCAAGCAGAATTCTCCATGTAGATGTATGGAAATTAAAGAGGGAGAAAGCAACTTACTCCTTTCAAGATAACTTTGTCATGTGCATGAGGTTTTGAGGAAAAATTTGGGTAGTTTTGGCTCCTTTTTTCCCTTCAATTATCTCTTGTAGCTTCCTTTCGGGCCTCCTGTAACAGTTCATATCCTCCTGTAGCTCCTCTTGTAGCACCTGCAAACATTGTTCGAAGTAGCTCGGTGGCACCCTAGGAGGTCTCTGATAGCATCTAGCTTGTCCTTTTGTGTCTTGATGGGTTTCTCCAACTGTTTCTTAGGAATGAGTAATTGTGCAGGTCAATTTGAGCCTCGTACTTTTATTCCCTTTTGTGGTAGTGGCTCAAAGTGCTTTGGTGACTTGGTGTTTGCACAAATTTCCTCTTTTAACCGTTGTCCCCACTACTCATAATCATCACCCTTCTTAATTTTTCTTTTCCACGTTGCATGAGTGAGGTAGTTAGTTTCACTTAATTGGTTGAGGGTGGTTGAGATTGTTGACCCATCCTTAGCTTGTAAAGCCTCATCTCTCATGCATTGACACAAATTTCTGAATATAATACGCTCAAGAGAAGAGGTGAAGAATATTGCATACAAGTACCTACTTGATGGTTGTTAGAGAGGCATGCATGTTGTTGATGAGTTGATGATCGATCCATGGTCCTCTAGAGGTGCTAATTTCATTTCTTTTCTTCAGCTTTTGCAGAGATCTTCATACATTGATGATTGTTTGACTGATAAAACTATTGTGTATGTAGGTTTCTTCCCAATGTCCAATATGTCGTTGGTGTAGTGGATGGATTGCTTCCTAAGGAGGGTGTGCCCCTTCTCAACTTCAAAAATGGATTCATGATGCTCAAGGTGCCTGGAGCTTCTGCTCTTTGGGTGAAAAAAATAAATTGATGCCAAGTTATGTTGTAACTATACATGTTTCTATTTGAGGAATCTCCTTCCTGCAACAGTCACTTAATTCCTCTTTTGAGGCCTCATATTGCATGTAATATTGATTTCAATTCATAAAAGGTATAAGGATAAGGTTAAAATCATTAGGAACTGGTGTAGGTGGTGAAAAAATTGAAAGTAGATATTTTATGCGTTTTTTATGTATTGCAAGTGGAAATTGGAGCTGAATTTTGGATAGATAGAGTGTATGGGTGATGAAATTTATGTTTTGGACCTCTCTCAACATTCCCTAAGGAATACATGACCTTTTAGACTCTTTCTCCAATTGGATCTACCCCGTATAGCACTTTTGGTTGCTCCTGTAGCATTTCAGGACAGTCTGCTGTAGCATAATTGTTTTATCCATATCTCTCAAATGGTAGACTGGGTTGAAGTGCAGTTTTTTGACCATGTTACCATCATCCTTATGCACCTCCCAATAAAACATCGTGGCCAATGGATGCACGAATCTCGTGAAAAAAATGGTTGTAGGTGATGGAGGGAAATTCTCGAAAAGTGTGCACCGGAATTTGCTAAAATTCCTTGAGCATGTTACCATCATCCATATGCATCTCCCCATTAAACAACTCGGCCAATGGATGTAGGGTTTTCAAGATATGGTAAAAAACAAATATGCCATGTGTATTTTGGCCTCCTGTAGCAAAACAGAACCATCCTGTAGCATTTTAGGACAACGAGAAAAATGAATGGAAAAGGTTTGGAAATGATGGGTGGATGTTAGAAATGGATGAGGGTGATGGATTGACATGGCCTTATTCATGTTGGAGCATATGAGCAAAGGAGGAGAAAGCCCAAGTTTGACTTTCTTTGACTAGGTTTTTGATCAACTTATTTTTATTTTGGTGCTAACTTATTCTTGTTGCTTGCAAAGGTTGGAGAGCACTTATTCATCAAAGAGATAGACATGGAGCAAAGAAATTTTTTCTTTTTTCTTTTTTTTTTCTTTTAGGCGTACTAGTTGCCTCAATGAGGTTTTGAACTAGTAGGTCTCCCTAGGCGCCTCAAAGGAGGTTTTCACCTAGGATCTTTTATTTTTCTCTTCTTTTTTTTCTTTTTCTTTTTTTTCTCTTTTTCCAACCCATTGACCGCCTAATGGAGGTTTTCAACCAATGAGCCAATTTTAGGCACTTCAAAGGAGATTTTCACCTGAGATTTCATTTTTCCTTTTTTTTTCATTTTTTATTTCTTTTTTCTATCTTACTCTACTTGAAAAAACAAAATTTCTTGCAAGTATAGGAATACTTCCAATGGAGCCATGTGCACATCAAGATGATGGATAAACTCATGTGTAGGCTCGAAATATATGCTTTGACATGTGCTTGAATTTTAGAGACCAAATGCTTTGACTTTGACATTATCAAGCATTGTTGAAGAAGAGCATGATGCTCCATCTTGTTGATTTTATGGAACCAAACCTCAATATAGCTTTGATTCCCTTGGCTCGCTTGCTCATCTGGATCATTCTTCATCTCTTATTCTACCATGACACTCAAAGCTTCCTCTTTTTATTGATTATTCTCTTGAACAAATGGAGGATATGATGGTAAACATGAGGGAAATTTCTCAATCTTTGATGTTGATGTCTGCTCTTCATCAAATGTAGCCCATGATTCTTTGGTCTTCTCATTTGAATCTTATTGTTTTGAATGTTGTCCTTCAATGACATCAAGAGAACCTATTTTTTGCAATTCTCTTCCTGAGCTAAGATGAATACCATTTATATCAAGAGGAGATGTTTGGAATTTTTGTACCTCAACATTGTAAGTGGGTTGAGCTACTTCCTTGCATGGGTTTGGAAGTGGGGGTACATGTAGTTGAGTGGGAGTGGATCTTTGAGATGGATGTGGTTGGGGTTTTGGTTGTGGTGGAGATGGATAGTAGGGATAATATGGAGTTGGGTATGGAGGATATTGAGGAAAATATTAAGGATTTTGTGGATTTCTCTCATAAGGTTATTTCCAACCTTGTTGCCAAGATTGCTTTTGAGGTTGAGATGGCCAAAATTTCCAAGGAAAGGGTGTGTTCCAATTTCTTTGAGATGGATGTGCATAACCTTGAAATTGTGAATTATATTCTTGCATCATACTAGGTTGACTAGGTTGTCATGGTCTTCTTGGAGCTACATAACAGAGCTGCTTTGGTGATTAACTTGCTCCGTTGTCTTCTTGGTAAAATTCCTTCAACCTTGGTAATGATGGGAAATATTTAGTAGCATGTGATTCCACATAGATAACACAAATATCAACATCCTATTTTTGCTTATTTTCATTCTTAACCTTTCTTCTTGTTCACTTAGATTGCCAAGAATTTTCGTTTTAAAGTTATCAAGTAAATTTCCAAGTTCATCTTGACTTAATGATCTTGATGTTGATTCACTTACCCTTGCCCTTCCTCTTGAGATGTGCTTGCATGTTTCACAATTTTCTTCAAATGATAATTGGTATACATCACCTCTACTCATGAGATCAAGGGGATAAATCCACTCATCCATAATTGTTCTAAGTAAGAGTGTTTTTAGTGTGTTAGATCATAAATGATATAATTTTTGCCTCTTAACATTATACATAAATTTTCCTATTAGATCCTTTTGTAGCTGCTATAACACCACCCAAATTTTTGGGCATATTCAAAATTTTGGGTATGCCACCACTTGCCCCAAGCTACTAAGGTTTTCAATAAGGCCCCCCCAACCGGTTACTCTCCCCACGGCCTTGCCTATCCAACCCCTTTGGTGTGCCCACTCACATTTCATACATTGCATCTTCACATCATGTTTTATCTCAGACATATGCCTTAGGATCACATTAGGGTTTTGAAGGTTAATAGCTCCATTGATGCGATTAAGAATCTCCCATGATTTTGAAACTCATGATATGCATCGCAAGCAGTAGATGCCCTATATTTGGACAAGCATGCGTTAAATTTGGTTTTCCTTACGACTGACAATATTAGGGTTTGGGAGAAACCCTAGCTTGTCAAAAGAGTGATCCCCTCCATGTTGTTACCTAATTCGCATGCCTCTAGGGGCTCATCCTCATCAACATCGCATGGCATCATGGTGAGAGTCATTGCAAAACATTTTCCCCAGGTTCTCAGCGGATCCTTCACCTCAGCATGTGCATTAGGGTTTGTGAGGATTTTGTGTTCTGCTTGCATCTTGGTAATCCTAAAGGTATGTGATTGTGGTCCCAACCCTATTTTAAATTAATCCTCACTCTCCAAGATGCTTATCATCTTCACCCTTATCATCTCATCTTGAAGCACGACCACATCAATAAGCATTAGGGCTTATGGGAATACTTTCCTCTGTGACTTTGCCTCGTTGTCACCCTCATCCCTTCCAAATTCATATTTCAACCTCTCCCTTATGGCCCCATGCGTGCACTCCCATAAGCATCACATCCCACAACATTTGCATCATTACAGGAACCCCTTGATATGTTAACACCACCTTGGATGTCAGGTTAATGACTGTGTTCGGTATTAAACAAACTTGTATAAAAGGACCGAAGTCCAAAACATGGCATTTTCGAAAGAGCATTGAGCATGCATTAATGCACCTTAGACTGTAGAATTATTATTATTATATATATATATATATATATATATATCATGCAATTAACACGTGTATTATTGTGCTATGTAGGTCAACGGAGACAACACCTTCTAATTTATACTAAGGCATAGCCAAGGGGCCACAACCCCTGTACAAAGGAGTGCTACCCCTTTGCAGTCGCACTATGGAAACAACACCTTTCATTCTTTATGGTAGTCTTAAAATGTAGGCATCACCTTTATCAAATCCCTCTCAAAACAGTTATGGCATCATCGTAATGGGCCAACTCACACTCTAATCATGCACAAGTTATAAGTGGCACCATGAAGGAACAATATGAGGCCCCACCAAGATTTAAAACATGACAGTGAATCATGTAAAGCCCACATAATACAATCAACGAGTTCATGGATCCCTTACGCAAAAATTGGTGTTGTTTATACACCATTCGAGCCTGTGAATATGTGCGTTCACATCACCAAAGCGATATGGAAAACCCAAGTATCGTGGTCCTATGGAGACTAAGGGAAGGTGGTTGGGTTTTACATCAAACGATGCAACACCTTCTATTTCATAATCAACAAGCCATGTATTCCATATGCACGATGGCTATATTTTTTACAGGACCCTCAAATAATCGATATTAATGATGAAAATGCATTTAGGATCTCTTAGCAATATCAACTTTAAAGCCCAAATTAATTTATGATCCAACAATATTTTGAGAATTTGACATTGTATGACAGTTTTATTCATTGAAGTCGCATGTGAACAGACTCCTCCAGGTATTGGATAGGACGGTCATGCTAGAAGGATGCATATAAAAATACGTACGAAAAACATAAGAAGCAATGATATAAGGGAATACAGAGACGAATACCTAATGTTTGAGTGTTTACATATCGGTGGAGACAGTCAAATCCTCTGCATCACAACATAGCCAAGCCAACCTTCCAATTCTATATAGTTGCAAAAGTTGAATGTCGAGTTGGACTCAGTATTCTTCATTGTCACTAGTCGCCATTCCTTTGGCAAACTTGTAAGTTGCAAAAACGCACTCTAGGAGCAGACAAGGAATGTGACTATGCAACCTCTCAGAAGTCCTCCACCAAATTCGTGGCATCACACTCCACAAGCAGCCAAAGGATGCGACCTTCATTAGAATGCTACCATGTGACTTCTCCAGCAATCACTAAGCCACATGATCAAACCCTTGATTGATTGACAAAGGTCGTCGACTCTAGCACTCTATCTTCCCTTTTGCCCTCACCATAAGAAGTTGAACTCCTCAAAGATATACATACAATCTGGGTCAGAGTGAGTGAGAGATTTGGAAGTGGAAAGATATTAGCGTGAGTGGAAAGGCTAACACGCAAGCCAGGGATACGATGGAGGAATTCAGGTATTCAAGACAATGTCAGTGACCAGGAAAATGTTTTTTCAATGCCCGGAGGTCACCAATTCACATCTTAAGAGTCTCAGCGAGAAATGCGACCAACTTCACTACGAATAAGAAACCTTCGGGAGGTCACATTGTTGGCTAGGTCAGTCAGTCGCATTCTAATGCCTCAGGCCAGATTGCAAAAATGTTTCCAACATTTCCCTCTGACTACGCGACCTCCAGTAAGTCACATGCTTGCACAAGTCGCAAGGTCACATTTTGGGCCTCAGTGAAAGCAGCTAGAAAGTGCGACTCCCCTCAAATGCGACTCTACGACCTCTCCCAAGTTGCTAGGTCGAAAAAGCGCTCCCGAAGCAGAAAAAGGTTGGTGTGACTCCTCCGTTTCTGCGAATTCTGTGACTATGCAATTGATTTTCAAGTATCTCCTACAGGAAGTCGCAGAATCGCATGCAAGACTAGCCATCAGAGTTGCGACTTCTAGCAAAATGCGACTATGCGACTTCTAAGTCGCGATTCTGTCCACCTTATTTAATTCACACTTCTAAATGAGATCGGTTTACTGAGTACTAAGGTGTTGGATCTACGATTGGATCATTAGATCCCAAAGATGAGGGAGTTATATGCCCTATCCTAGGCAAAATGAAGCTATGTGTTAGTTTTGTTGTTGTGGATAAACTTGGATGATGAAGAACAACCCATCACCAACACTCGTGAAAATAGACTCTTTCCTTCCCTTCGAACTGGTCATTCATTAATTTGTCTTGTTTATCTCCTTTTACTGCCATATGTTTATCATGGGTTTTAATTAATGATTATGTCCTTGTAGGACTATAGGGCATGAATGTCTCAATCATATAGATTCGCCACCAGTTTGAGGATGATTCAAACTTATGAGGAGAATGGAGCATTTTGTCCCAAAGGGTTGCGACCATAGCACACCAAGCCAAAGCCACGCATTCATCAGTTACTTAAAGTTGCCTCAACCACAAAAGTTAGAAGTAGGGAAGCAAGATTTTGATCTATGTTGAAGGATTGCAGTTTTTCATGAAGCTTGCATGGCGAGGGTTCCCCTTTAGCAAGCCAGATGGCCCCTTGCAAACTTCAAGAACCCCTCGATAAACTCCAAGGTACATCACCAAAGGATTGATGAATGAAAGCAAAGCATAGTGGCAAGAAAACAAATCAGTTTCAGGACCAAGCATCCGCGTCATTGTGAGATATAGGCATCAAGCATTATAGGGTTTTCAATAAACCTCTACATCCCTCTCCTCTCTCTTTCATCATAATGTAAATATCACCCACCATTGTAGCACCCACTATGTTGGAACTGATGTGGGCATGTAACAATCAATTTTGGCTTGAGAAAGAAGTGGATAAACTCAAGATTCATGGGGGTGGCCGAAAGGGCACCAGGGAAGGCTAAGGGTCACGGTAGGTGAACAGTCACCTTGTCTCTATAAATATTCCCCCAGGCTTCATTAACCATGGACTTTAGCACTTGAAGGGAGGCGAAGATAGATAGATGATTTATGCTTGAGAGCTAGAGCCACTTAGCTCTTGGTAGCTAGTAGAGTGGATTTGCAGTGGGTCTAGGGTTTTGGCACCGGGCAACAGTGTGGACAACCCATGTTCCATTATTGGGTATTAACCAATTGCATGATATGTATTTGAAATTGCAGTAATAGTAACAAGATGTTTTCTTTTATCTTTGGAACTGATTCCCATGCTTATTTATGGTGGTCGTACTAACTATCTGGTACCTCACCATATTTGTATGCGCGTTTTCATATACGCAAGATGTTATGTACTAATACATAGTGGTTGCATGTACGTTTCACTTTCGAATTTGTGTTTACTTGTTCCTTACCATGTCGGTGACTTATTGTGAACTAATTTGCAATTGACTTTTGTCATGTTCTTGTTTATTATGTATGGTGGGGTTTTAGCTCACTAATCCCTCTCATCGTATATCTCTTCTTATTGTTGTTGAGACTTGTTCGCAACTCTGCTTGTAATTTGTCAATCTTGGGTTGATTTTGTTTCACCGCTTGAGCATTTTATTCTTGCCCCACTCTGACACCTTCTCATTTGATAACCAAGAGCAGAAAACATTCATGGTGGTAGTCGAACCCACATACCGGATGGGGCTCCTATCCCAAACGGTGTGAGGTCTAATTGGCACCTCACACCGGGGAGACCCCTTAATTGTTGGCGGTACATTTTTGACCCATCAATAGATCCTCAAGGATCTCCTCTTATCTTTTATTCATTCTAAATATTTATTCTTTAAGATTGTGATCTTTATATTTTTCTTAAAATATATTTTGCATATCATTCCATGATCTTATTGAATTAGTCACTAAACTCATGAACCATCTAAGAGCTCCATCCTTTAATGTTGCCGGAAAAATCTCAATTTTTAAGTGTTTGGTAAATAACCATAAGATCTACAAAGGATTTCAAATTCGAAGAGAAAATTTTATGGCTTCTTTGACCTCATACCATGGAAGTTGGGAAGGAAATATGGAGGCATGTTCTTTATACGAACACTGATACCAGTATCTTGAATGAGAAACCCAAGAGGATCTTCTTCATTGTCATCATCTCCATCCATTTATTCTACCTTCTCTGCCACCTCCTCTTCTTCTACCTGAAAAATTGGATGGTGATGTGGCTCTTACTGCACCACTTGATCAAGTGGGGGTGTGGTGTTGAAGAAATTTTTTGTTTTTATGATTTTTTTTTAATGAAAACACTAATGCAATGCAATTTTTTGTTGTTGAAATGAAAGATGCCTAATGCATTTTTTGTGTGTTTTTGCATAAAGTAAAAGAAATGAAACAACTAAGGAAGAAGCAATGCATACTTTGACACCTCTCCGACAACGGCGCCAAAAGGTGATGATCCCCAGTATTACAACAAGAATGTTGTAACTCCCAAGGCTATCGACTTAAATTATCAACCCGGGGTTCGTACAAACTTAAGAGATGACGGCATTGTATGTGCAACATGCAATGTGTCCTTATTTCGTTGATATGATCCAATGAATTGAATATCATGAAATCAAACACTAACCTAATTGCAAAAATGGAAACATTAGTCTACTTGTAGAATGTAAATTAATACTCTAATTGCAAAATGTGGAAGGTTGTTTTGAAAAAGGAAATTTGATCTTTTCAACAATAATGCTTGTAACTGAAACCTTAAGGAAGCATGAATTCAATAATCAAGTCTAATCTACTTTGCATTTATTAATCACCCTTTTTATCATTGTGTTAAAGGAAACTTAGCTTTAGTAACAAAATCCATGTACATTTCATAAGAAAACATCCATTGTTATTCAAATGTGGAAATTTGTCTTCTAATTATGATTGTAGATTTGTACTTGCCGTGAAGGAAAGGAGGGTCTAGAGTGATCTTTGGTCTTCCTCAATCATGGATTCAGAGCCTAGGGGTCATGATTCAAGCCTAGGAGACAAAAACCAAGTTTTTGGAGCAAATATGGTCAAGTTTACATGTACTACAAGAGGTGCTACAAGAGGCCATGTTTTGCTACAGGAGGAGATAACTTCTTGAATGCCCAAGTAAATCAAATGAAAATAGGACGGAAACAAAAAATATATATTTAGTAGAGTGTATTGGGACTCCACTTGAAGTGGAATCACTACAAAATATCCCTGTTAACAAGTGCTAAAAAATAGCAGAAAATTACTACTCTAAAAATTGGAAATTCAAGAGCTTGTGAGCTAGTTAACCCAACAAATTCCTAACCTAATTAAGTGCAAATTATATTGGGTAAATTTTGTTATTAACTTGAATGCATTTATGACCCAATACAAGTGGAATAAACTCAAATGAAGCTCATTAACACATTATAAAAAATAGCATAAAATTACTACTATTTTGCTACAAGGGATTTCTAGAAATTCTAGATTTGTGAACTAGTTAACCAATCCAAGTAGTTCAATGATGAATATGAATTTTCAAATTTGTTATAAGGATCAATAATACTTGTGACTCTGTAAATAACCTGCAAAACAACTCATTTCAATCATTTAAAAAATATGACCTACAACAAAATAAGCATGAATAGTAAATGCAGAAATAAGAAATGCAAGTGAAAAAGACATTCAAACAAAATAAAGAAATTGTACAAGAGGGCCCTAAGGCTCCTTGTATGGCCAAACCCAAGGAAAATCAGAGTCCTATGGAGGAAAACCAAGCTTTAGAGGCTAAAAATGGCACCAAACTTCATTATTTGAATCAATCCAAGTACATCCCTACGATAAACGAAAGTGGAGCTGCTAAATAACAAGTTTTATCCACAAGAAGACTAAGAAATACATGCCCCTAGAGGAAAATTCGAATTGGTACTTATAAAAATTTATGGGGAAACATTCTCCCTGAAAGGAGGAAGCTTTCCCCTCCAAAATACCTCAAATAATGGATTGGATTCCCAACACTAGGAATCTGCATTAAATGATAGGGAACACATTCCTAGATTTTCTCAATCACTGGAGCTCCATAAGCTGTGCAATAATTTCATAATATATTGTTAATTTATTATCCAATCTCGATCCTCCTGTAGCAAGGAGCAAGTCCCTAGATTATCTCCTCCTTCAAATCTTCATAATCTCTCCAATATTCTCACAATATTCTACAAAAATAAATAATGTTAGGCACAAGTATGCAATTATCTCTAATCCTTCCTAATGAACGTATTAAAGTTTAAAATATGTCATCTAATGCAAAAAGAGAGCCTTAATGTAATGAAGGATGGTCATATGGGCCTTAATTTATGTCTAATTTGGAGGCTTGTCACATATGTCCTCATTTTCCCTTGGTTATTGCAATGTGGTGCAAACTATGGTTTAATCCACATCAATTTGTTATTTACAACTCTTTATTATATCTTGGTACTTGCCCTAAACCCTTTCTAGGACCCATTCCATTTTGTACATGGCTCTAGATGAAGCTTCCAACACTTATCACATGTGTGCCCATCTACATTATAATTTTTGCAATGCATCAAGAGGTGATACCTCACATTTTACTTTATTGGCATAATCAACATTAAAGGAATCCTAATTTTAAATCTTATGATGATTCATGTCAAAGAGTTATCTTGTAACCATTCCAACATAAATGATTGTACTATACCATTAGTCTCTAAACAAATTTCATCAACTAAGGTTTCACTATCAGATTTCAATGAGACCCACTATCATACAAAATGTTTACCTTCAAATTCTTTATGTGATTTTTTATTCAATATAATGTGATTTTATCCCAATTTTCCCTTGGTGATTGAAAAGTGGTGCAAGATATGGTTTAATCCACATCGATGTGTTCTCTACCACTATTTATTCCATCTTGGTAGTTATCTTCAATCCTTTCTAGGACTTGTTATATTTTGTACATAATGCCAAATGAAGCCTCCAGCACTTCTCACATGTGTGCCCATCTACATGATAGTGTTTGCAATACTTTTTGGGATCTTTACCTGTTTATGTTATAGTTGAATCTTGAACTTGGTTATTAAATGTTGTGCAAACTATTTCTTAATCCACATCAATATGTTCTCTACCACTATGTATTACATCTTGGTAGTTGTATTTAAAACTTATTAGGATTTGTTCCATTTTGCACATGGCTCTAGAGAAGCTTCCAACCTTTATTTTTGCTAGTCTCTTTTTGGACCTTTCCTTGTTTCCCTTCCTTGAAGTCTACCTTGATGTTAAAATAGTTTTTTAATTACAATTTCTTCCAATTATAGTTGCATTGGCCTCTGTCATATTTCACTATCACCATAAGTTCTTCCAAAGAGATACTTGACATGATGACTTTCTTTTGGAATTCATACATGTATTTGTGAACCATGTCTCCTTGTTCTTGTTGAAGTTATTACTATTTCGTGAGTTGTTTCTCTTCATAACATATGGGATATAATTGTGATTTCAATAATTCCTTGAAACTCTCCCATTTTGTAACCATGGGGTTCTTTCCTAGCCTGCATACATGTATGTAACTCTCCCAACATTAGAAAGCATGTCCAATCATTTTTAATCAAGCAAAAGAAATCCTTTGAATTTTTTTTATTTAATAAAGGAAGAAATAGGCAACTAGTTATTCCAATTAGTTGTTGAATTTCTCAACATTAACTTGACCATCATATGTTGGTACTTCAAGTTGATTCAACCTTGAATGGGGTATATGAATATGAAGGAAGATAATCAACATTATATGAATCATTAGGTTGTTCCCCTTTGGGTTGTTCAATACTTCCTCTTATGTACTAAGTCATTTCTTCATATCTCACTTTATCCCTCATGGCATATAGATGTGTTAACATCTATGTTAGTATAACAATGGTCTACTCTAACCAAGGAAACTTAACTTTAGGGTCTTCCACTATGGATGTTTACCATATAGGTTATTCACCAACTATTTTGAATTAGGGTAATACCAATATGAAATAGAATAGCTCAACTTATGGCCAAGTTGATTCACTAGCATGAACCTTACTTAATTTTGCATCTTTTAAATTGTTTATCTTTGTTTTGTAGTTTACTATGCATTAGTTTTGATTGAGTAAATATTGCATGTTGTAATTTAAATTCAAAAAAAATTTGTCAAATAAATTAATCACATATATAATAATAACATGGATTTTTTCAATGGAGACCCATTTCGTAAAACCATCAAGAAATGGCTCTTGCTTTGGCTCTTTGTTATGCTTAGGGATGATTACAAATAGGAGCTATATATTCTCATATGTAGATTTTGTCTATTCTCATTCCTTTTGTTGTCTTTTGCAAATTATAGTTAGGCTCAAAATACCTTCATTCCACATGGATATAATCATACACTCCTCTTCATCATCTTGATCTAGGAACAAACTTCTCATTTTCAGTATTTAGCCTTCTACTCTAATGCCATTAATTTACAAAATTTTCAACTCTCCATGCCAAGTTATGACTAGGAATTAGTGCATACCTTTCTTATCTCCAAATTACCTCATTAATATCTCTCTACATTGGCTTATCTCTCCTTGGAAGGCCAATAGGCTTCCCCTAAAGCCATTACAACTTCCTCATCTAAATCATAACAAATGCCCCAAATGTTACTAGTGAAACCCCCATACGTAATTGCTTCTTGTAACACATATTGGGGATTGCACATATTTCTTTAGGGTTATTTTTCCAGCATGGATATCACATGGCATCTTCCCTATTCATTTAAGTTGCACATGTGTTGTTAACCTATGTGGCCACGCGGTTTTCTAGATAAGTGAAAGTCTTCTTTGTCGTGGGCTCTTCTTCTTCTCATAATGTGTAGGTAGGTCCCTCTCTTTAGTGCATTGATAACAAATGTGAAGGTCAAGCAAGCCCCTCAATCTACATGCTTTGTTGTCCATGCCTTGCTCCACACACACTTATATTTCTTGCTTGCGTTAGCTTTTTGTGGAGGGTAGTGCATGGAAGTCGCTTCATTTGTCTACTTGCTACAAAGCTTTGCATTCTTACCTTTGCTTTAGTTTTATGTCAATTGTGGAGCATGGATTTGATATCCACTTTGGTTAGCTCCATTCTTTCACATGGTCCAAAGGTCTACATCCTTTCATTTCCTTGGCTTTATGTGGAGTGTGGAGTGCAGAGGTATTGCCTACTCTCCATATGCATCCTTAGCTCCACGTGCACAAATATTTCTAAGGCATTAATAATAAAGCTTCAACTAGAGTTGCAAAAACGTTTTATAATGGAGAGTGGCTATTGACCATGCAACCAATCGCTTAATCTATAACATAAAAGCCATTAAAAATAAATCATTTCTTTGTTAATTATTTTGGATCATAATTGTAAATGTAAAATTATTGTAGCATTAGGAATTGTAATTATGGGATAACTAAAACTTTGGAAATTATGATTATTGTGTTAAAAATGTAAAAGAAATTATAAGAATACGAGAATTTTAATTATGAGATCTTCATAACATTGAGAATTGACATGAGAGTTCTAATATCTCAGTTGTAGAAAGAGTTTCAATAAATTTTTACCCTTTATTATTATTTACCATGGTCACTTTTTTCATATAAATATTAACCCATCAAATTAAAGTAAAAATGAAAAAATGAATAATGTTATTTTTGAATGTGTAAAAAGATGAGGAAAACAATATTTTAGGAGACACATAAAAAGGTAAATGCAACCCAAAATAATGAACAATGGTGTCTCTTGTTGTTTAATCATATTAGTGACGTGATCACATGAAACATGAAAATTCCACTACCACACCGTTAAAATATGCAAAACTACACAACTCCCCATGGTGAATGTTGTGGTTATCATTCTCCTTCTGTTTTTTTTAATCCCGAGTCCCTTAAAAATGTGATTATTGCATTAGGAAACATAATTATAATACACTAAGAATTTTCAAATTGTAATTAAGTTAAAGGAATATATTGGAAAATTTTAAAGTGAGTTTTAATTCTACACAGACTTTTATAATGAGTTTTAATTCCATAAAAGACTTTCAAAAGTGGATATTCATTTATTGCATGGTATAATAGCGTGCATTCATTTGTTGGTATAAAAAAATCTAATGGTTCACAAATTTGAAGAAAAGTGTGTAAATATGGGGATTTTATCTTTTTTTTAGTAAATCAAATGTTAAGATGGATTTAGTTTGGTTTTTAATTAATTTTTTTTATTATGTATAAGCAATATGTGAACAAGATTAATAATATAAAGAATGTGTATGATGAATTGACATTCAATTTATAGAGAATTAAATATTTAAGTGAATTAACTAAAATAAACCTTTCTAGACATGTATAAATTGAGATTTATTGGCTTAAAATGAATGTTTTAATATGGTTTAAATGAACATTTTAATTAGTGTGTAAATGTATGTTATAGTATATTATTGAATGCATTTGTGGGAATGCTTATACTTATCCCCATGGGTGGTTAGGGGATAAGGGGAGTGAGATTGGAAGGAAGGTGACTGGTATTCTTCAAGGAATTTTAGAAAGAGAAAAGAAGTAATTATCATGAATTTTTATATCATTTTTGAGATATCATCCATAGGATGTTTTTTCTTTCCCTAGGAGCTCGTGGGCTTAGTGGTCCTAAAACTTAAATTGAGCCATGGGATAAGGTTGTATATTGGTTGTCCCTAGCCTAGATTGTGTTAGCAAAGTGCATAGAAGATTATACCTTAGACTACCCATCCATCTAGAAAACATGTATTCTTAATTTTAAATTAAGTTGCAAGATGTAAAGACTATTTTATATATCTTGTTTCCTTATATAGTTATGAATAATAGCAAGCATATAGAGATATGCATAGATTTACAGTTTTTCTATTATTATAATTGTGGAAAGAAACAATTCAATTTACAATTATTTAAGTTTTAATTGTGCACAAGTGGTTCTTTAAATTAGAATGAATAAACACCATAACAATAGATTCATTGCAAATGTTTAGAGTATAAATTTTCCTTTTAAAATCTTATAAACAATAGAACTTTTCCTCCTTGCTAAAATAAATTAGACACACTAGCAAAGACCTTGAATGCCTCTGGCAGGCTTTAAATAATTCTAGCCTTAGATGTAAAAGAAACAACTAGAAAACATCTGAAAATTAGAAAGATAAAAAAAGTGAAAACATATAAAAATTAGAAACATAAAAAATTGTAGAAAGTTTTTGCATTCCAAGTAAACCCCTCCATTCATATAATCGATATATAACATAGGCAGACATTATATTGTGTGAATATTTCTTCAAAACAAAGTATACAATAAGTATAAGAAGATAAATATGGAGAGGATCGAATACATAAATACATGAATAGTCCATATTAAGCTTCTATTTTACGGATTATAATTAGCATTACATATCCAAAAAAATGTCTATATTTAATCATTTTCATATTAGTCTTATATGGAGAGAATTCCCTAAACATAGGGCACTACAAATTCCAAATTCATGACCTCGCCAAGTTGCCTTAATAAATTCCACCAATTTGACATGCACTCCATTCAACACTTTAGAGTCTGAAGTATTGGAGATTCTAGACACTTCAAACTCCCTCATAGTCCTTCCCAAAATATGTTTTTAAAGCATTTTGAATTATTTTTAAAGCATCTTGAATTGTTTTTAAAGCATTTTAAGATGTTTTTAAAGAATTTTAAATTATTTTTAAAGCATTTAAAAAAGAATTAAAGCTTTTAAAACAATTTAAAAGCTTTAAGAACAATTTAAAATGCTTTAAAAATATCTTTAAATGCTTTAAAAACAATTCAAAATACTTTAAAAACATATTAAAATGCTTTAAAAACATCTTAAAATGTTATAAAAACAATTTAAAATGCATTAAAAACTTCTTAAAATGTTTTAAGTACATTTTAAAATGCTTTAAAAATATCTTAAAATACTTTAAAAACAATTTAAAATATTTTAAAAACAATTTAAAATGCTTTAAATGCGTTTTTAAAGCACTTTAAATGAGTTCTTAAAAAAAATTTAAAACGTTTTCAAAACACTTTAAATGCCTTTTTAAAACATTTTAAAACCCTTTAAAAACAATTTTAAAACATTTTCAAAACACTTTAAATGTGTTTTTAAAACATTTTCAAAGCACTTTTAAAGTGTTTTTAAAACATTTTATAACAATTTATAAGCATTTTAAAAGTATTTTGAAAGTTTTTCCAAGCATTTTCAAAACACTTTAAATGCATTTTTAAAACACTTTAAAAGCGTTTTTAAAACATTTTAAAATTCAAAACAAAGTATACAAAAATTATAAGAAGAAACATTTTAAAATTCAAAACAAAGTATACAAAAATTATAAGAAGATAAATATGGAGAAGATCAAATACATAAATACATGAATAATCCACATTAAACTTCTATTTTAGGGTTATAATGAGCATTACATACCCAAAAAAATATGTATATTTAATAGTTTTCATATTAGCCTCATATGGAGAGGATTCTTAAAAAATAGGGCACTACAAATTCCAAATTCATGACCTCGCCAAGTTTCCTTAATAAATTCCACCAACATGACATACACTCCAATCAACATTTTAGAGTTTGAAGTATTGGAGATTCTAAATACTTCAAACTCCCTCATAGTCCTTCCCAAAATATCATCTAGGGTATGCAAGATAAGATATCATCTAAAGCCCAATCTCCTCATTTCCCATATGTTGGGTTCTTACCACTCAAAGAGAATTCCAAAGTGTAGGGTTGAATCTTCAAAATCATTTCTAGTACACAACGTCATTCTCACATACCATAGGGGTAGCTCTAACCATCTCAAGATGATTTGTGCAATGAGGAACTTGGGTGCCTAAATAACAATTTTGGAAATAAAATGAAAATACTTAAATATTTTTTGTTATGCTTTAATTAGATGTATCAATACAAACAAATATTTTCAAACACCCATCTTTCACCAATATGTATAAACCAAATTCCAAAGCAGTATGAGGACACATTTGGGACCATATTGAGAGAATGATAAAGAGGAACTATTTAATAAATACATTCAAGATAAGAGTAACTATGATTTGATGGGGAAAGTCATTGTGGAGACAGGCACTCAAGGAACCCAGTTGAAGCAGGTTGAGATTCTCCAGAAGTGGGTGGAAAGGTTGGAAACCCATCTACGAACGTTGGTGGATATCGAATGTCGCTAGAAGGACCACATTGACACCATGGCAAAAAAGTTTGATATTTTCTTGCACTATGTCCATCACTTGGACATCACTCCTAGCAACGGTGAAGATCAACTTGCCAAAGTGCGATGAGAACAGGGGAGACATCGCATCAGGACAGCGACCAAGAGCCAGATGAACAAGTGGAAATCCCTACCGGCAAAGACCTTGAACACTAATCTGGCTTTTTAATGCTTCTGTTATGTTACTGGTGATTGTATTTCGGTGTATGTTATGTTCCTTTTGTTATGTTTATAACTGTTAGTAGCTTTCTAACTACTAGGGCCGAGTCATTGGGTTGGCATAGGAGGGCTGGTAGAGGTTATATGGAAGATTGGTATCATATTTGTTTTTTAAAATTTTGTAAATGTTGGTAAAAAAAACATCAGCAATATCATGATCAAGAGTCTAATCAAAACATGGTTATATTACAGCTGGTCTAGTTTCGAATCAGGTAAACTAACTGAAAATCACTGTAGTTTTTTTCTGAATGATGAATAGAATTTTGATAGCCTATCTATTAGAAGAAAAAAATGATGAGTTTATTTCCTTCCCTTCCTTTACATCACCCATTTTTATTTTTTGAATATTTCCCTCCAATATGAACAATATCAATCATGGTAACGGAATCAAACTTAACAATATGAGAACTAAATGCTACGTGTTTCTTTGTAATATGTTATTTGTTACTAAGATGTTATACTTGGTTTGCAAAATGTATTCAATGATCCATTGACTTTGCTATTGTATTTTGATTATTAATATGTTTATTTGTTTGTATCTTGTTCTATAACAAGGATGTTGTTGGAAAAGTAACTAGGGTTTGTCTTCATAATTATCATTGTACTTATATCAATATGTATTTAATGCAAAAGCAAAAAGAAGAAAAAGAAAATTTATTATGAGTCATTGAGTCAAAGTCCCATTTGGACATTTTGAAAGAAAAGAAAAGAAGTTTTTATTGAGTCAATGTGTCTTCACAAGACTAAGTCGTCCCTCCAAATGGACAAGTTGTCCAAACCATAAGTTGTGTCTCTTCATATGGTCGAATAACTATATATTGGCACATGTGCTCCACATTTTGATATTGCATTGATTTCTATGCTAGAAGGAAGCAGGGAATCAATGAAGTCAAAGGAAAGAAAGAGAGAAAAGTAAAAGGACAGAGATGGTCTTGTTTTCTACCCTAATCTGTCCACATATGCAAGTATTCTCTTCTGAAATTTGAGGGATGACCAGAATACATAAATTTGACCAAAGTTGACTTTGACTTGGTGAAGAAGACTTGGAGGAGGGCTAACTCGGGTTCATTGTAATTATTTTCTTGGGTCTTGAATATCTTATTTTTATCTTATATTTTATAAGAAGAGGAGATTTTCTAGGTTTGCTTCCTTGTGGGGTTTTTCCCCGACTTGGAACCTATATCTTGTGTCTCTTGTTCTTTGTATTTTGTTAATTACTTGATGAAAAAAATACAAATGTAATAATAATAAGCCAATAATAATTCACAAGTAATTATTGAGTAAGAAAAATCATCACTTTAACTATTGATTTCTCAACCCGTTATCAGAGCTAAAATGATGGAAAAGCAATTTAAAGATCACTCCTATTAGCATATCTCTAACGTAGTTCGTTGTTCCTTTTGTAATGGTTTCTGAAGATATATTGCAAACTCCATTCAGCATCAGGGGTTAAATTTGACGCGTGACCCTACCCGTCAAGGAATTTTTTTATGACTTTTTTATTTTTAAAATGCCCATCATATGACTTTTAAAATTTATTTATACAAGTTTCATCTAATTTCAAATTGTACTCATAATTGTTCAAATTTTCCATTCTTTGTTGTACCATATGGCTCAAGTCTCATTGCTACACTTTGTTTTGAAACCTACTGATCAAATTTTTCTGTAAATTTTCCAGATTGTTCAGTAAGTTCTTATAGGATAGACCAGGTCCACAAATAGTTTCAAAGAATATCAATTATAAGGTGGTTTTATCTTGAATATTAATAGAACGTTTGGTCACATTTATAAAAATAAATCAATATAATGATGTGCATTTATTCATAAAAATAAATAAATATAATGATGTGTATTGTTGATTAAGGGGCAGTTGGTTCTCAATGGAATAAACTTTTCACATTACAACAATTGTGGTTCGTGAAACGCTAGAGTTTTTCTGAAGTGTTTTGGGATAATTTCAAAGATGCATGAACAAGAATATATTAATTTTATATCTTTGGAGATTTGATACAAATGCCAATGGAAGAAACTTGTTCTGTGCGAAGATGGGACCTCTTAAATATAATGATGTGTTTTTTATGATGTGGGTTGTTAAATATAATGGTGTGCGTAGATAATTGATTAAGACCAGATGGTTCTCACTGGAATAAACTTTTCACCGTACAATAATTGTGTTCATGTAGGGTCTCGTAAGTGACATACGCCTTCTACACACCGCTTCTCCCACGGTATCTAAGTTTCAAAAACACAATAAAATTTAGGTTAGCCAGGATTCAAACATAAGACCTACGATTAAGCCGGGTTTCGTTTCAAATTGGGAAATCTCCAAACATTTGCATGTTAAAAGGCAGACATAAACTATAAAATTGAACCATTAATGAGATGCAGTAATCAGAAATACATACCAATAAAAAATAAATTGAACGATTGATGAGTTGTTATGTTTGATAAAACAAAAATTAAAAGAGAGACAATCGTGGGTTCCATAAAACCCTAATTAGAATCGTCAAATTTAAACAGAGCAATTTTAGTTTTTCCCTCCTATTCCCGTAGTCGTCAATTTAGTTTTTCTCTGCTATTCCTGCCATCGTTTATTACGGTTCGATAAATTAGTTAGCAGTGTTCCTATAAAAGATTTTTTGAATGTAATGAAATTAAAAAATAAACATAACAAACTATATTATATTTGACAAAACATAGTATATTTAGATATGATTTACAAACCACCATCTCGACGATGCACATAATGAGTTTAATGCCGCTCAATTCCTAAAAATAACTGAAATAATAATTTCAGCAAGCAGAGGAGGAATAGCCGGGGCCCGGATGGACAACAGTAGAACTCTCTAGAAACCATCCATTAAGCAAACGACATACCTGTAGAAAGTTCCCGAAGCATAATTTCTTGATTCCTTTTTGGTGTCTGTACATCCATGAAATGAAAGAAGTTTAGCCCTCCCACAGCAAATTGTGTAGCTGATTCATTAATCCCTCTTCACGCGGACAAATTCATTCCTTCGTTGTATAGCTGATTATGGTTTGGGAATCACCAGTATGTAAAAAGCGGAATCCAAGAAGGTGAACCTCACGAACTAGACTGTAGTGCAGGGACAAACACTTCATTGTGGAATTTAGAATACAACGGCTCTCACTGGAGTTAAGTTGCCTATTGTATTAACAAAAGATGTACAATTTATATACTAAAAGCACATGAAAACTAGAAACTAATTGTTGATGAATTTCATAAACACTGCAATAACTTTTTTTGACTGTTCGAAGGTTGTGTATACCTCAGGTTAAACACATACCCAATAGAAACCTGATGCCCCACTGTTACGTAGAATACCGAACTGAAGGCGTTGAACCGCACAAACACCGTAATTGGTGTGAGAAGATGCTACCGGTGTCTAGAAAACCAACGCCAAGTCACTGCTATGCAGAAAGCCGAACCCAACACAAACAAAATTGCAAAAAACGGCCTGAAATCAAGACACATGAAGGATCATTGTAGTGGAGGCCCGAGGGACGAGGGCTCAATAAACACAAAGGAAATTGAATGCGGAAGTCTGGCGAACACCAAGGCAATTGAACGAGAAAGATAGCGATTAGAAATTTATTTGGTAACTGTCCTTTCTCTCTAAATGCTCAAGTACTAAACCCGGAGGCAATTGAATGCGAATTGAATGCAAAAGTCTCGCGAATAGCAAGGCAATTGAATGCGAAAATCCGCAGATCTGATAGCCATTCGAAATTTATCTGGTCACTGTCCTTTGTCCCTAAATGCTAAACTTGCGAGTTGCCGGAGATGTGGACTCGAACCGGTGACGTTTTTAAAAATTAATGGCAAGTTACACATGACGTGGAAATTTGAAACTAAAATTTATTTTACGGGTAAAAAAAGCTAAATACGGTATACACAGGCGTCAAATTTAACCCCTGTTCTGCATATATCATGAATTGATGTGATAGTAAGCATGACATAGGGCAGTAACCTTACCTAGAAAACATGATAGTTGTATGACAATAAACTTGATGACATGTACCCTGATTTGACTGTAAACTTATGGAAGTAACCCTTGTTATATCGCAGTCACAGTACTATATGCAGTCACCTCTTTATATGCCAGTAGCCTTTGTTATATGACAGCAGATATAAGAGTTAAAGAATCTGGAATAAAGGAGCAGACAATGCTGTGTTTATCAATAGGCCAAATTAGGACAGTTGATGGATAGGGTATTTAGGCAGAATTCTGGGCATAAGTTCTATGACAATTATGTGTTTGGATCACAGATAATTCTGACGTGACCTCTATTTAGGGCCGGAAGAAGAGACCAAATATCCTCTATAATAAGCGCAGAGATGGCGGGATAGTAAAAGGACTTATCACTTGTTTTATTGACTGTGTGACCACAAGTTCAAAGGTGGCCACAAGTCCTGTGGTGGCCGCAGCTCCAAACTGTAGCAGGCCACAAAATGCAGTATGTTTGGTGCCCAGAAGACGTGGTCCAAAGAAGGTATACTCTGTGGGCCTGTGTTAATAATTTGTTAAGGTGGTAAGGTTGTCAATAAGGGTATTTAACAACAGTTTGTGTATGCCCTAGTAGGCTGTGTTTTGAAGAGATGAAATCACAATTGTATGGGATGATAATTAAACCCTAGTTATTGTGATTTTACGTGAAAAGGCACTATTGAATGGGCTAATTCTAGTGGCCCTAAGTATAGTGATAAAAGTGTTGTGTTATCACTGTTATCTGGGCAGACTCATGGATTGCCTAAGTATTTTGAATGCAGTAGACTATTCACTGTTGAGTGGGATATGCCCCAGTAGACTGTTTTTTGAAGACATGAAATCACAATTGTATGGGACGATAATTAAGCCCTAGTTATTGTGATTTTACGTGAAAAGGCACTATTGAATGGGCTAATTCTAGTGGCCCTAAGTATAGTGATAAAAATGTTGTGTTATCACTGTTATCTGGGCAGACTCATGGATGCCCTAAGTATTTTCAATAGAGGAGACTATTCACTGTTGACTGGGAAGAATCTAGGAAATGATGAAAGTTTGTTCAACAAGTTTATTGGACATTGTGTTGGCTGCCCTAGAAAAGTAATGGTTGAGGAGACAAACGTATGAAATCTCTAGTTCAGTTAGTTTTTGTGGACAAATCTACGAACAACATTTTGGAGCAGCTAGTACGTTGATTAGAGGATGCCTAGAAGACCACATATACAACGATTCGTTGATGTCAACGGACTGTTGGGAAGCAAGTGTATTGTGCCCTAGTTCAGTGAGTTGTAATAGGGAAAACTCAGTGATAAGAGGGTTGCTTAGGAAGTTATATGTAAAGCTACAACAGATCTCCATAGCAAAACAAGGAGTTGATGTAAGAGAAGTATGAGTAATTCTGACACAAGCTTACGCTTTTTGATGTATTCTCCATGTTTGAGAGGGAGTGAGTATGGATTTCTCCTCTCAGGTTTAGAGGGATTAAGGTTGTACACATGGTTCTCCTTGTGTCATGTATTGTGACGAATTAGGATTAACATCTTAAGTCAAGTACATGGACATGGATAAGGAGAATGGTGGATCGGATAAGCATCTTGGGCAAAGTCATGTACTATGGTGGATTAGGATTGACATCCTAAGTCAAGTACATGGACTTGGATAAAGAATAGTCTAGTGGACAAACATTTCCTTGAGGGAAATTATCCAGTGGAAGACATACTTTGGTAATCCTATGTGGATTATGTGCCTTGGACAGGCATCGCAGTGTCCTATGAAATGCCTCCTAGCATTGTGCTCCGATCTATTGGAGAGATAGAGCGAACTTGTCAATTCCTTGGTAGTTTGAAAATGTTGGCTATGATGATGCGATCATCATTGATGCTTATCAATCCAGATTCTTTCTTACATGAATATTTCAATTTGAGATTATCCATGTATCTTGTTATGTCATTATGAATACCTCCCTAGTTAAGAGGGAGTGTTGGAAAAGTAACTAGGTTTAGTCTTCATAATTTCATTGTACTTGTATCAATATGTATTTTATAAAAAACCAAAAAGAAGAAAAAGAAATTTATTATTATTATTATTATTATCCTAGTGAAAGTATGTTCTTCATGCTTGTAGGATCATTTGAGTAAAAAATAAAATTTATTATGGGTCATTGAGTCAAAGTCTCATTTGGACTTTTTGAAAGAAAAGAAAAAGAAATTTATTTTTGAGTCAGTGTGTCTTCACAAGACCAAGTTGGCCCTCAAGATGGACAAGTCAGCAAGCTCATAAGATGTGTCTCTTCATATGGTTGAACAACTTGATATCACATTGATTTTTGTGCAAGAAAGAATAAGGAAATCAACGAAGGCAAAGGAGAGGGGAAAAAAATAAGTAAAAGGAGAGAGAAAGTTTTGTTTTCTGCCCTAATCTGTCCACACGTGCAAGTATTCTCAGCGATTTTCAAAAGTTGTTACAGAGACGAAATTTCAGGGCCCAAAATTTCAAGGGCCGAATTTTTTAGGGGATGAACAAAATACAAAAATTTGATCAGATTTAACTATGTTGGTATTGACTTAGTGAAGAAGAATTGGAAGAGGGTTGACTTAGGTTCATTGTGACAGTATTAGTCTTGGTCTTGGGTTTTAGATATCTCATTTTGATCTAATTCTATAAGAAGAGTTTTTTTGGGTTTTCCCCCTTGTGGAATTTTTGCTCTGGCTTCTAGCCTATATCTTGTGTCTCTTGTACTTTGTTATTTTCATATTTTTTGGATTTTGGTAATTGCTTGATGAAAAGAAAATACAAATGTAATAATAATAAGCTAATAGTGATTTCACAAGTACTTATCAAGTAAAAGAAATCATCAGTTTTACTTGCCTATGATTTCTCAACAGATACATGGCTATAAATATAAAATATTATTCGTTGAATGATCAATACTTCGATAGCTTTGGCAGTGTCATTCATCTACAATATAATATTTATGTAATGAGAATACATATTGTCATATTGATAACCTATGTAGATTTTATTATTTTTTGTATCTCAAAAACTTGAATATTTTTTACCTTTAGTTTTCGAAATATCCCTTCCAAGAAGACACTAATTTGTTGGCTATGCTTCCTCGTGCCCTTTTTAAAAAAAGCGTTAGTATAAATTTGTTGTATTTTGATAAGAGAGAGAAAAATTAAACATGAGCTTAAAATGAGAGTAACAACTTGAGCAAGTAAACAAGTAATGCTCTTTCATTATGTCAACTATGGTGATCTGATGATCGCTACCAGCGCTATAAATAGTATCATTATTTGGGACGATATTATTATTTTAAGCTTTTCCAGTGCACTGACAACTTCTTTATGAATGTGACAATTCCTTTCAGCATCATTTTTTACATCTTGATTGTAAGCATAAACTCTTACTTTTGCCTTTATGTCTATCACTGCCCTGAAACAAAAGTGTCAACACTCAGTGTTCCATTCGTTGAAATTACTTCTGAAGAAATTATTGTTTTTTTAACATTTCCTTATTTTTCATCAAGCAAATATACTTTAGTAATTTAACCATTCAAGTAAAAAAAACAAAGATCACAGCGTACAAGATACAATTTTAATTATGGGAAAAACCCAACAATCTTTTCTTATAAAATCATGATCAACAAGAGAGATATCCAAGTCATAACCAAACTAACCAATAGACCAAATTACTCAAGTGTCTAGTCAGTTCTCCATCAAGACAATAATCCATATGAGATCCACCACAGAGATGTTCACTAGATGCCACATGTCAGTCCGCAAAACAATCCATAAGATTCCAAATATTTATCCACAATAGGAGCCCAAATTTCGTCCTTGATTCTTGAGTTAATAAACCTCAGAGATTCGTATATCCATAGATGAGAGCTTTGAAAGATTACATAGAAAAGTTTTATGTATATCCACATATGAAATTCTACCCATAACTTTGTATAAGAGCCTCAAATAACCCTGAATTTCTTCACCACAAAAGAGTTGCAAGTTAGTTGCCAAATTCTGGAGCAATGATGCCAATATATAGTGTTTTTCTCATCTGAAAAGGTGCCTCTAAGGGTTGAGCAAACTTGTCTTCTGGCATTAGAGAAAATTTCATCCTAAAAGTGGCATCCTAAGGAAAAATTATAAAATAACAGTTAAAATAATAAAATAAGATTTATGAATTTTGAAGGGAAAAGAAGAAAACTACTCCTTCTATTGTATTTTTTACTTATATCCTTATAGGTTAGCTCAAATTTTAATTGTAGACACTCGTTGGATGCAGAATTAAATTCCACATCCGACATGTACACATTATGCATACTTCCGACAAGACCCATATTGATAAAAATTGAAGATATATTAAAAACCATGTTCAAATTTTAAGGTCTACAATTGAAATTTAAGTAAACCTATAAGGAGACAAGCCAAAAATACAATTAAAAAAAATAATTTGTTTCATTTCCCTCCAAAATATTTACATGTATCTCTTTTTAATTCTAAAGGATTTTGATTGGCCTACATATTATGACATGGAAATTACATGAAAAAATCATGGGCACTTCTAGGCTGAAATCTCCTCTAATGAGGGCCGACTTGGTCAACTTGGGGATAGAAAATACTCTTTTAAAATTTATTTTTTCTTCTTTTTAAATGTCCAAATGGGACAATAATAAAATAATTTTATTTTGACTCAAATAAATTATTTTTGACTCTATGTTTTACAAAATCATAATAAATACATCAATGATTCATTAGACATTATGAAGACCAATCATAGTTATAGTTTCAACACTCCCTCTTAACTAGGGAGGCATTCATAATGACTCATTGAGATATTCTCAAGTTGAAATATTCTATAAGAAAGGATCTAGATTTATAAGCATCATCATGACTAGCATTGTCAAATTACCAATGCCTTGTCAATAAGCTTTATCTCTCCACTAGATCAGAGCACAATGTTGGGAGACATTCAACATGACACCACACAATTGCCTCTCTAATGCACATACTCCACCTAGGTTTTTCATAGTATGTCCTCCATGGGACCATTTTCTAATTTGGTGTATAGTATTTGACTTAGGGGTGCCAATCCTAATCGGCCACAGTACTGACACAAGGAAATGTTAGTCCACAGAACCCTTCTTCTTAAATTAGGTCAATGTACTTGATTTAGGGTGTCAATCCTAATCAGTCACAGTACACAACACAAAAATGTCAGTCCATGATGTTTATCCAATCTACCATTCTCCCTATCTGGGGCCATATACTTGCCTTAGGCTATTAATCCTAACAGGTCATAGTACATGACACAAGGAGAAAATAGGTGTCCATCCTCACTCCCTCTCAATTTGGGAGGATTTATCCACAAGTACAAGCTTGTTTCGGAAGTACTCAAGCTTCCCTTACATCAACTACCAATTCATCCATGGAGATCTACTGTAGCTTCTCATCTCCCATCTACACCATATCTCAAATCATAATGTGCTTCGACCTTCCATCAAAAACTAGGTTCTCTGACAATCTTCATGCCGCTTTGATCATTACAAAGTATCACGGTCGAATCCAACACGCCATCAAACATTTTATGGAGCCAAACTCACTGCACAACTATCATATGTTCATCTTTTGAAATGTCCAATGCACCACAATTATGCTTCCTGCTCACCCAAGAAACCATATCCAATATTAAGTAGAAACAACCACTATTAGTTCCTTTTCACATCAACAACACTGCCAACCCAATAAAAATCAATACATCAGAGAACCAAACAACTACCAGTACAATGATGGATCAATAATATCAAAAATCCCCAACTTTTGCTAAGAGAAGTTGCTATAGTTCTACAATCCATCATCCCAAACTTCTAGAGGATCTTGATCACATGCTTCCCTTGAACAAGGAATATTTCACCAGTTTCATGTTAAGCCTCAAGTCACAAGTAGTAGTGTATCAATCCAAGATCATTCAAGTCAAATTATGCTTTCAGCTCCCTCTGAGAGCAATACCTTTTCCTCTAATTGATGAGTCTTTTTGTCATAAACAAATTATTGAGATCACTCTTGCTCTTAATTAATCAATTTCAAAGTACGAGGTCTTCTTCAATCATGAGGCTCATTTTCCATGCTCTCAAAATCCTAGGGTAGCTCTTCTAATTGAGGAAAACATATTATCATGATCCTATCCCTCTTGCTGGGAGAACCTCCTTGGTTCCAAGTTGTTATATGTTGCATGCTTGACTTCTCTTTGACACAATCAATCAAGACATACTTTAATTTTCTTCATGTTTTGTTTCATTCTTCCAGTTCTTCCATTTCTTTCTTTTATTGTCAAGGCTTAGGTAGCTCTTATCATTGACCTGCAAACCTCATTAGGATGCCATGGAAGAACGAATGCAATATAGACAATAGACTATCCAAAGGTAAAGAAAATAACAATAATAGTGATCAAAGAGAAGAGCTATAGAATACTTATCCTTTTGATAAAAATCAACTCCCTCTTAATCTTGGACCTTTTTGCATTCATCTTGCTATTTTCACTATCCTCGTTCCTAATATCAACATACTTTTCTTGCAAAAGCTTCCTTAGGCATACTTACTGATATCTTATCATTTGAGCAACAAATCGAATTAAATTTCATCATGTCGCACATTTCACATGTCAACTTATTTTGTTGGTCTTTACATTAATCTTCAATCTAAGGTTTCAAATTTGCATAGAACAGCTTATCACGATAAAATGTCAGTATGTGAATAAATATTTCAAACTGAAATATTATTTCAAATTTGACCTTCTTTAAAGGCTTGAATTGTTAAAATGATCACGTTAGTACATTGTTTATAATAATCTCCAAGCTTCCAAAACTTGTGAGAGAATTATGTGTCTTCATGGAAAATTGTAGTCATTTCTTCTTGACTCACTTGTTAATATTATATTATTTTGTCGTGAAGGAGGAATATTTGAGTAAGAGACTCCTATAGCTTTAAAAAAAATTCTCCAATGGCATCTTACAGTCCTCATTCAAGGAGATTGGACTCGAACTCATACCATTTCAAGACTACAGTTCATTGTTTCTTTGGATGTCCTGGTCTTCATACTTGCTTAGACTTCTTGATTTTCTTGTATGTCCCTCTCCATATTTTTTCTTGGTTATCATTCACATATAAAACAAGATTACTTAGCATCAAATAATATTGTGTAACCAAATCCTTGAGATTCATGCAACACAGCCACATTTTGTCAAAAATACTAAGTTATCAAACCAACAAGAAAAGGGTTACTTAGCTTTCTTCCTTCAGAGAGACATCAGCTAAGCTCCTTGTAATAAAATTTGACTTTGAGATCACATACTTTCACACCTTTTCCACAAAAAAGAAAATTCAGACTTAGAGAATAAGGCTCGTATCATGATCCAGGGGATCAGTAAAGTGCTCAAAATTCAAAGCATTCAAAAGTGGTCAGAACTAATGCCAAAGCGTAGAGCTTGATGACTTGAATCCAATGCAACTTAAATCGCTCAAAACCGATATCGTATGCTCTCGATATCGTGTTTTGACCGTTTTCCCAAACAAGGAAAATATGTGCAGATTGGATGCAAGATTGTTGACTGGGAAATCTCTACGCTGACTGGGTAATGTGACTATACACGCTGACTGTACACTCTCGGATCAATGATAAGTTGACAAGTGGCAATCTCCAGATTGAAGCACATGGTTGAATTTTGATTGGTCAATTGTTTTGTTTGAGGTCCAATGGCAAGGTGCCAAATGGCCCAATCATGGGTTGCCATGTGGCACCCCTGTGGCATGTAAAAAAAAATTTATGGTTGAATGGGCATCCGTGGGAATTGAATGGGCGACCTCATACCTATCAGTGCAGTGCTTTACCAATTGCGTTGCGAGTGGAACTTAACATACATTACAATGAAATTATATTTGAATTGTCAACATTTAATGGTTTGGGAACGGGTTCGAGGCTAAGCCCTAGCCCCGGGTCACCCCATGCCCAGGAGACCACAAGAGGAGGGTTGGGGGCTTGGGCTTAGCCCCAACCCTAGGTCACGAATGGACCATATGCCCATAGTTTCAGAGCAGAGCGCTTGGCGATGGGAGCGAAGGTTTGGGATCTAAGGTATAAGGCCATGTCAAGGGAATATGTCGTAGTATGCAACCACAACCTTAAAAGGAGTGCTAATAGTCGGGGAGGCTTGAGGAGTAGCCAAGTCATAGTCATATGAAGTTTCATAAGACCATGGAGCGGAGTTTGGTGACAGGTGCTAAGGTTAAACCCGGCCCCAGGGCATGTGGGTTTACATAGGACCGTGGGCGCAAGGTTGACGAAGCTCAACGGGCCAGTGCGTAATTCGAGAACCAACCCCAGGACACTTGGTGCATTAAGACCATGGGCACAAAGGTTGAGGGTGCTATGCAAATGGGGGAAGGCAGTTAGCCCCAGCCCCAGGGCATATGGCCCATATGACCTAGTTTTTCCACTCATGGGGGTCATTAGGCATTTAAATAAACCAACAAAATGCACCCGAACTAGCAGGAATCTCGCCACCATCGGGCGAAAATGGTGCTTGGCGGTTCTGGAAAAGGCGCAATTCGTAGGATAGTTAGCAGAAGAGTGCAGTTTGTAGAGAAGTTAGCAAAAAAACTCTCTAGAGCATAACTTCTTAAGTTTTTTGCCAAATTGAGCCCAACAAGAACACATCTAGGGGTTTTTTACTATTCTGGAGCCATTGGAGACATAATTTTTACATTATGAGCACTCTAAATCCATGTAAACACAAATTTGAGCACTTAATGAAAGAAGCCCAACATTAGAAGTTGGACCAGGAGATGTAGCCCAAGAGAGGGGTGAACTCCATCATTTTTGTTGTCTTTTTTTTTTAATATGGTATTTTTGTCTCTATTTTTATGTTATTAACTAAGTTTTAAAAACATTATTTTATGTACTTTTGCAAAGTGATCCATTGCCTAAAACACATAAAATTTTACTTGCAAATTTTCCATCACCTTCAAGTTAACATTACAGATCAGTTTGGTATCAGAGCTCAAGGTTATTTTGAAGGTTTGATTTTCTTTGCAAGTATTTTTTATGCTTACAAAGTTGAATCTCAAAAAGGGGAGAAGGAGAACTTGTGGAGCCAAGGTCTCAAATCATTTCAAGGAGAACACACATATTTCAAGATTCACCAGTCATGGCACATGAAGGTCCTGAAGGAATATATGAAGATGAGAGAACTTTCAAGCAAGTATTCTTTGAAATGTATGAAATGGTAAAAGTTCTTTATGAGGAGAGGAACTCAAGGTTGCAAGGAGAGAGCTCAAAACCTCCAAAAGGAGATGGAGGAAATGGAAACAAAGTTCCAAGAGGCATTGGTGACAAGCCATCACCTTCACCTCCATCATCCTCATCGTTGTCTTCTTCTACTTCTTCCCCTTCACAAACACCTCCAAATTCTCCAAAGGGACGTGGTAAAACTCCTTTGTTAAAGCTTGAAATAAATTTTGAATTGCCCATGTATGATGGAGAGGTAAATGCTGATAAAATAGATAATTGGGTTCGTCATATTGAATTGTATTACATGATACAAAGAATCAAAGATGATGAAACCAAAATTCAACTCGCTTCTCTTAGGTTGGAAAGTGAAAAACTCATTTGGTGGGAGGCCAAAACTCAAGAGGACATGAAGAAAAGTGGTAAAGTTTTACCCTCTTGGAATGATTTTGTTGTTGCAATAAGAAGACAAATTTATCCATTAGCATACATGCAAAAAGTTATAATGGATTTGCAGAACTTTAGGCAAGCTAAGGGTCAAAATGTGCAAAGTTATACTCAAGAATTTTAAAAAAGAGATTTGATTGTGGCTATAGATTTGTCCTCCCAAGATACTCTACTGAAAACGTTGGAGGTTTACATAGTTATTTAAGACATACAATTCTCATGTTTAACCCTACAAAACTATATGAAGTTTATTTGCTAGCAACTCATTTAGAAGCAAGAGGGACGAATATTTCTGAAGAAACTAGTGAGAAGTCAATTAAATCTGGAGAAAAAGGAAAATGGAAGAAGAGTGTTTTAGTGAAGAAGGAGGGAGAAAAACTCACATGTAAACATTGTTCAAAAGAAGCCCATGATGAAGACCAATGTAGGAAACTTCATCCTAAGATGAGACCTAAAAAGTTTAATAACAAGGATAAATAAAATATTTTTGTAACTACACAACAAGATTTAGGATCTGATTCCAGAGATGAAGAAAAATCACAACCATGGCATTGAAAGGTAAGGATTCTATTGCAAGTACTAGTTCTTCTAGCAAATCCATTGAAACTCAATGAAAGAGAAAGAATATAGCTTTTCCATATTAGAGTCATCACAAAACATAACAAAGTAGATACTTTGTTTGATAGTGGATGACAAGCAAACCTTATTTCAGAAGATATTGTCAATAAACTAAATTTTGAAGCCATTCCTCATCCTAAACCTTATCCTTTGGGTTGGGTATGTGACAATGCCGAATTGCAAGTGACAAAACAATGCATACTTAAATTTGTCATCACTGCAAATTTTTTTGATGAGGTAGAACTTGAGGTAGTACCACTTGACATATCCAGGATTGTTTTGGGAAGCTCGTACTTATATGATAGGAAAGTCATCTTTCATCGCCATGAGAACAAATATCATTTGTTTAAAAATGGGATTGAGTATATTGTTAGAGCACAGCGCAAGAAGTTGAATTTGTCTCTTGTGAATGTTTGACAAATGAAGAGGTTTGTAAATGCTAGTCATAATTTTGCATTGTTAATGATTAAACACAAAGATGTTGAGGAATCTAAAGCCTTCCAAGGATGTGATGCAAGATTAAAATTTGATTTAGTTGAATTTGTTAACACATGTGATAAGATGTTTCAAGAATCTGACATGTTAGCTCCAAAAATAGGAAAACAACATGAAGTTCAATTGCAGCAGGATGAATCATTTTTGAACGAGATGTCAGTGTTAGAGAATGCATGATCAAGAAGCTACTTGACAAAGGGAACATTAGTTCTAATACATCTTCTTGTGGGTCTCCTAATGTTTTGGCTTTGAAGAAGGATGGTGCATGGCAATGGTGATCACATTTGGTGAAGATTCAAGAAAAATAAAAGGATAGACATGATAAGCATCGTGTTGACCACATTTTTCAGGTTGAAGATGAGCTAAGGCTTTGCATCAGCAAAGAAAAGCTTCAAGGTGAAAAGAAATTGAAACTGGGTGAGTCTCGTTTGATTGAAGATCAAGGAGAGAATATTCAAATTCTTTCAATAGAAATTTTATCTCATGAATATCTTGAAGAATTGTAGCAAGATCCTATCCTTGATAGAAAGACAAGAACTTCAAGAAGAAGGAACATGAAGTACCTTCATATGGGGCTCAAAGGTACAAAACCGAGAAAAGTCAAATGGATTGAGATTGGAAGGGTGAGGGAACTGTACCCTCATCTGTTTGTTGACTAAAAATAGTATTTTGGAGGTCCAAAAGCTTCTAGTTGGGAGGACTAATCTAGAGGATCAGTAAAGTGCTCAAAATTGTAGAATTGAGACTTATGTGATTAGTCATAGTTGTAAAAGAGCTTCAGCGTAAATCACATAAGAAGAACTTTGGTCGACGCGTTTCGAACCAACCAATGTGGTTCATCATCAGGACGAGTTGAAGGTACAGATCCAGATCAGCGTGTTAAATAGACTAAGCAGAGACTCCAACGGCTAAAAAATCTAACGGCTACTTTTTCACTCAAGAGCCCCAGTCAAACTTCATCAACCGATTTAATATTAAAATAACATTATATTCACGGAGCTGGGTTAACCCTGTGAATAATAAAACAAAGTAATTCATTTATTTAATATAAATTATTGCTCTACTATATATAAAAATGTATGAATATATATAAAAATTGAAAATCTATATATGTCAATATCTATTTACATGATTCAATCATTAAATATATCAAATATCTATTTATATTCCAATAATTTATTATTATATCTAATTTTATTTTAAAAACCTTAATTTTATTATTGTCATAATTATGTTTAGTATTATTTATAATTAATATGTAGTTAATTTTATAGAAAAAGGTTAAATTAGGTCCATTACAAATTGATTTATTAATTTATTAAATATTAATTTTAATAAATTTAATATAAAATATTGCTCTACTATATATAAAAATGTATAAATATATATAAAAATTGTAAATCTATATATGTCAATATTTATTTAAATGATTCATTCATTAAATATATCAAATATATATTTATATTCCAATACTTTATTATTATATCTAATTTGTTATAACCCTAATTTTATTAATTTATTAAAATATTAATTATTAATATTATATGTGTAAAATTAATAAATATTAAAAATGTAATTAATTAATTGATTTATTAATGTATAATATGTCCTAAATAAAAACTAGGTTTGGTTATAACATAATATTTTTATAGATAAAGAAAAATTAATTAATTTAATTAATTATTAATATAATATGTATGAAATAATAATATATAAAAATAAATAATTAATTAATTTATTAATATATTGAAATTAATATATATGGGTCCTAAAAATACTAGGTTGCATAAATTATGTATGTGACTATTAATATTAATAGTATTAAATGCTTATAAATTAAACTTATAATGCTTGGGGTAGATCTTTCCTATTAATATAAGAAGTAATTCATTAATAAATAATAAAACCTACAAAAGAATGATAATTGAATTGACCTTAGATTTAATATTGATATTAATAACATGAATAATTTACGCTCGCTTGTAATGAATTCTACATAAAAAGAGAAGATGCCTACGAAGAGGATAATCATAAAGAGAGACCGGGGGACTCGATGAACAAGGGAATTACCCAATGCTGCCAACGATAAGCGATACCAGACTCACAAAAACTACGCCCACCCAAAGAAAGCATCAAAGACGAGCAGAGGGGGGGGGGGGAGAGGACCCTGATGACAACGCAGGATCCACATGTTCTACTTGACCTTCCACCCCTCATCATGCTGTTGAGATTGATGGTCTGGCGCTCAAGATTTCAATGCTTCCTTAATCTTGCATGATGAAACCGATCAACCAGGCAATGACTTTGGCCTCTCAATGCGACATGGGAGCTAGGGCCACTTGTCTTGCTAGAGCCGAGGACTTTATGTCTACCATGCTCAGGTCGCTGCATGCTCACTAATTTTCTACTGGATGGAGGCGCCCTGTGTTCACCTATAGAAGGGGTCCACATGAAGCAAGGATCAAATAGACACCTTTCATGTCTTTGAGTCGACCGGATCCTTTTACAGACTCAGGGAGTTACGAATGGTTCTGAGTGGCCTGAAGGCTTGAGGGATATCAAACCTTCTAAGGATGCGAAAGCATCCTATCGGTGTGGTCCCTTGGACATAGGGAAGATTGACACCAGGATGCGTCCTTAGGCTCTTTTTTACTGAGCGCATTTTGGGACTGTAAGGAACGCCTTCGACCAAGGTGCCTGCTATATCCGTTTTTCCACAAAGACAGTCGAAGGAGGGGTTCTCCCTATCCAGGTTTTCTTTATCCGAAATCCTGAGGGCACGCGTAGCCAAGGTGTTGAGAACACCCATCTTCTGAGCAGGGAAATGATGGGAATCAGCGTGAAGATACTGCTCTGTGTGAGTCTTCTTACGGAACACTGCGTGAGAGAGACAGCCGTCTTTCCTCCTAGAAATAAGAATATCCAGGAAAGGGAGGCTGCCCTTGACCTCCTTTTCCATGGTGAACTTAATAGCTGAGGACTGGCCATTGAGGTGATCCAGGAAACGATCCAGCTCCTCATGGCCACGGGGCCAAATGACATTAGTGTCATCTACATATCTTTTCCACAGCTTAGGAAGGAGACGGGCCGAGGCAAGAGCCTTGGCTTCGAAATCTTCCATAAAAAGATTGGCCACGATCGGGGAGAGGGGGGAACCCATGGCAACACCACAGGTTTGTTCATAGAACTCCCCTTCAAAACAGAAGAATGTGGAAGTGAGACAAACCTCAACAAGATGCGCTGTGTCCGGATCTGTTAGGCGATATATCACTTCCATGGCTTCTTTAATGGGAATGCACGTGTACAAGGAGACCACATCAAAGCTGACAAGAATGTCCTCTGGGTCCAGCCTCATATCCTTGAGATCCAAGATAAAGGAAGCGGAGTCCTTCACAAAGGACTCCGTACGGCCCACAAGGGGCTTCAGCTTAAGAGCCAGGAACTTGGCTAGAAGGTAGGTAGGACCCCCGATGGTGTTGACAATAGGCCTCAGAGGGACCCCTTCCTTGTGAATTTTAGGCACCCCATAAATTCTAGGAGCGATGGGATTGCTCTCAATGAGCTTACGGGACAGGTCCCCCACAGAGCTGCTTGACTTGATAGCAAGAGCCACTGCCTTGGAGATTTTCTTCAAATTGGCTACTTACAATAACAGATGAAAAAATTGAGCATTTGAAGTTTTAATCATTACTCTGATATTTGATTATTATTTCAAAATTATGTATTTAGAATTAAATAAATCCTAAGATTTAGAGATTTTTAATTAAAATTTTGTGTGTATGTAAATAAATATTTTTTGTCATCATTAAATTGAATGTAATTAAATTTATTGAGTTACTTGTATCTATTTGAATTTTATTATACAAACTTCCTATTTAAAAAAAAATCTATTAAAGTTTGCAGAAAATTTACCAAAAATATACACTCAAAACAGTATGCTTGCATCAAGAATCTAACGTGGAGTGAGTGAACCAGGAGGTATTGCTAGCAAATGCAATTTTACATTAACATAAAAGAGAGAAATACTGGGAAAACGATGTTTAATAAAAAGGTTGATAGTGTTACCCAATATTGAATCAACTAGAGGGGTAATTAATTCTAATTTTTAGGCCATTCTCTGCAAAATAATTGAATTCAAAACCAAATGGTGTCCATCACATGCAATAAATCCATGTCATTTGATTATGATTCATCAAAATCTTTCGCTTATGTCAAACTTTGGTTAAGTGAACCTAACTGTGGTCATGGTTCCTTAAAATATGTTTGAGCACAATACCTTATCATTTGCAATCATAGAGACAAATTACAATGCATTCAATCCATGTGCAATGTAAAAATATAATACACATAAAGAAAAGAGTATACAAAATGATCTCATGGTTCAGAGTGCTTTGTCTATAAAACTAAAGCAAAGGAAAAACGGAAATAAGTTATATATACATATATATTTTCATACAGTAAGTATTCATTAAAAAACAGTGAGAGTAGCTGAAAATTAGACAAAAGCCCTGTAGCATAAAAGCAACAATCACAATTTTAACTGAACAGTAACTGAATATTGCCTACTCACGTAAACAAGCCATATATCTAGTGAATATGGTCAGCAATGAGAATGCATAAACCCTTTCCCAAGTTTAAACTTATTTAGAAATAAGAATATTAGCAAAAGAAAGCTACGAGCATGTATGTACTTGAGAGCTCGTAGAAGTTGGTACCAGGAAAATTTATAATGTGCCGGCATCAAGTCATCATTTGCCTTAAAAACCCGGTGTAGATCTAATTCCACTGCTCTGTTTTCCCATGGATGATCACCATAATTTTACCTTCCGAGTTTCTAAGAACTGTATCATAAATTCCAAAAGTAATCAAATTCACCAGAGATAAGTTGTCTTTATAACTTAGTTCCATTGGTATCTGAAGCCCATCCTTGAGAGCAAGCATTACGTTCTTTTCTGCTCGGGTTATTTGGATAGGTACAAGGCAAGCAACGGTGTGAATCCATGTTCCCATAGCCTTAGTTGTCAAACCCATAAGATCAAACCAGCCCCCACATCTCCATGGTTCAAATATTTTGCCATCCATTTGAATCTCTATGTTTAAGAAATCTTTAGTTTTTTCCTTCTCCAATTGTTGATGAAGAGATATCAATACATTCTAAAATGCAACATCATTACAATTTGATAGTTAAATACACATTTTATTAAAAATTAAAATTGGAATTATATATTGGATATAGAATTTTTTTATTTTAATTAAAATAAAGAATTGAAAAATTATTTAATTCACTATTTTGAATGGATATATACACTATTTTTATGATAACATTATCGTAACCAACTATATAAAAAAAAAATTATATAATTAAAGAAAATATTTTATGTCTAAAAAATTAATGCTATAAGTTTTGTAATTATTATTATATTTTTAATTAATTAATTAATATTTATAATTTACTAATAATTATTATATATAATTAATTCATATATTTATTGATAAAAAATTACTAATATATTATAAGTAATTTATAAATTATTAAATAACTAAGCAACTAATTAATTAATTCAATTGAGTTACTTAATAATTAAATAACACGGGACAATTTTTCAATTTGATGATCAACCACAAATTCAATTTTCTTCTCAACTTGGATAAAACAACTAATAACGGCCTATAGCCTTTTACAAGGCATATCCCTAGCAATTAGGGAGAATATTCAAAATCTACCCAATTTTTGGGGACTCTACTATTATTATCTGTCATTTGATCCATATTATCACCTTATTTTCTAATGAAAATATCATGATTATATATATAAAAACTTGTATAATAAAATATTCGATGTTTTAATCTTCAACTTACTTAGACTATTTTTTCTAATATTATTTATGGTTTATATTAAAAAGTTAATTAATATTATTTGATGACAAGAATTTTCTATATGTTAGTATTATTAATCAATTAAATTAAAATATGATATAGTAAATACCACACTAGGTGTTGTGTTACTATTCTAGTAAAAGTTTGGAAAAATTGTAAACAATCCATAAAATTTATTTAATGATAGAATTATACCCTAAAATGTTTGTTACCATAACAATTTTAATACCATGTATTATTATTAGTAATTTTCACTGTGTTGAATGCCATATTTTATTGGGAGATGGAAAAAAAATTACAATAGACAAGATAAATTTTTATATAAGATTCATATTATGTTTAAATGTATTCTTTTAACAATAAAAACTAATTATAAAATAGAAATTATACCAACATACTTGTGTCTATTAGTATTATTTATTGTTTAATATTAATTTAAAGTTGAGTTGATCAAGGCTTACATAACGAGTAATAAATTATGCAAAAAGAAAACTCACATATAAAATATAGTGAAATTAATAATAATCAATGGTTGATACTATTATTAACCTAAATTTTAGTTATATTTTGATATTATGACAACTAATCTAGATGTAAGTCTAGCAGATGACACCATTTTAGAGTGTTGGATATATAAAACTATTAAATGACATAATATCAATTTTGTGATTGTTATAATTTACAACAATTTCAGTTATTGTTAAAGTAACTTACTTTTTTATGTTGAGATTTAAGGAAATGTATCATAATAGCCTATCATCTTCATGGTAGAAGCATATATTTATCTCATTAAAGGCATGGCATCAATGTCTTATGTATACGATGTTAAACAACATGGAAGGCAAGGGTTTTCCTAAAATTGTTTGTAACTCTAACCAAAATCACCATAAACTCAAGTGGAGATTGCATAAGGGTGAGCGACCTTGGCTAGACCATTGGGAGATAAAGCATGAGATAATTTTGTAGAATAAAGATATTATTACATCAAAATTTAATTATTATTAAATAGTGGAGTGATAAAGAGTTAGAAGGTATCTCAAGTGAAGGAGCGAACAACAAACAACGGACGAATAACTAGGGTTTCAGGATTTTGAGCTCCATGGAGGCACGCAAAGGGGGGAGCTCCACTCCCTCCTATAGGCAAGCAGTG
>APFE030944240.1:0-12751 GCA_000404065.3 Pinus taeda
CAAAACATGCCTCCGGGGGGGATTCCATGCATAACAGGCCCCCAACACAAACATCGTGACTAGCACTTAAGTCACTCATTCGGCGCGACGATCTTGGCATGGAGGTCCTCCAACTGTGTTGATGTTGGTAGCACACTGAGCCGCTACTTGCTGGATCTGTTGCATCCTTTGTTCTGAGACCTCTGTGTCTGGGGCGCTTCTTTGCATTAACGTGTGCATCCCCTGTATGTGCGCTAGCTTTCCCTCGATTCTTTTTGTGATAGTGAAAACCTCGTTAATCCACAGTTTTATGTGCGCATTAATAACTGCTTCCTTATGCCGTGTCGCATCCACCTGTTCCTTCAGTGCCTTGGCTTACTGCATCCTTGCAATCCGCTGAGTGAGGACTATTTTCTGCGCAGTTCCTCTGACATTATTGTATTTTTGTTGCAGTTCTCACGCCTCTGTCTCCAGGCACTGGATGTTGGGGTCCTCCTACAGAGTCATGAGGACCTCACATGCTTGCTCCAACAAAGGGGTACAGTCTTTCACTACACCTCCAATTTATTCCAATCCCGTTGCAATAGCGCTAGCGCATTGTTCTCGAACCTCCGGGGTAGTGGAAGGCTGCACCTTTAACCGCAATTTGGCAATCTGAAGATTCAACTTGAGTTGAACCTTGGTCATTTCTTCTCTAGCCTCGAGGAATCTAGTTGCCAACCTGTGAATCCATATCTCTACTAGTATATCTATTGGGATGGCCAGCTCCGGGACGCGTCGACAAGCATCATCTACCACTTATTGGTTCTGCGACACCAATTCATCGTGCTGCAGACTGAGCTGTTCCATGGTGATCTTTTTTTCGCTGAGATCTTGGAGTGTGTGGCTCTCCCTAGCACGTAGCTCTGTCATTATCCCATCCTGTATCCAATAAAGTGTCTCTCATGGAAGGGCAGCGAAATTAAGGCCCAAGCCTTTGATCATGTTAACGCAAATCTGTCGATCACATTTGTTGTGACTAGGGCTCCTTCCGATAACACTATGGTGTTTTCCATCCATGCGCGCAGCATCTGATCTACTGTCGAGGATCCTGCTGCGAGGTGAGTCGAAAGGGTATCCACCTGAGGGGGCCACACCTGTAGCTCCTATAGTTGTGCCCTGAGGGCCCCCAACACAGTCTGGTGCTCCTGCATAAACCCCTAAAGGGCCTCATTTGTGACATCGCGAACCATCTCGCCGATGTCATGGAGGTCACCTTCAGTTAAGGTGATTGGTTCAATGGCCAACTTTGAGGCCTTGACCCTCTTTCGCAGTCCTATTCTCTCTGCCATGTGTGCGTGCTTCAGTTGTGTTGACGCAGTCCCTGTGTCTACGCTCCCTTCTATTATTTCTTCTTCCTCTACCTCCTGCCCCTTTGAGGACGTTTCTTGGTCCTCATCCACCTTTGTTGTTGCTTCTTCTGCCACCTGTGTTGCCGTTGTTGCTTCTGCATCCTTTTTCTACTCTGCAGCTTTCTGTGTCGCTTCCCGCACTGCCCTTTCCTTAGTTGTTACTACCTCCTGCCAGCTTTTCTCGGCTAATTTTGTGACGTGAAGCTTGGCATCATCCTTCTTCTTCTATGTTGCCGCCTTCTCAAATTCTGCTAGGTTTGGGGCACGCCATTCCGGAGGCCACGTCTCCAAGACCGTGAAGATGGCGTCATCAGTGGCTATAAACGGGAGCTTCGCCCACTGCTTCATTGTATCCTTGCGCACCCTGCTATATACATTATGCATGTCAGCTTTAAATTCTGCAAAACTCTGCAAACTATTGTACATGGTAGGCAACAGGCACGACCGCCAATTGATTGACATCCGGATGCTCATCTCCATAAGTACCCAGAGGATTTTGGTGACGCGTATCCGTCTCGCATCCTTTGTGGCCCAGAGCGAAGCATACTTTGCAAACTCTGGTAATTATTCTCTATCAATGTCAAGGAATTAACTATCCTCTAGTAGTTCCCCTACTACGAGCATTATGGATAACAACATCCACGCATAGTGGAAGGGTTTACCCTGCTTCTGGGCTTCGCAACAGTTCTTCAAAAATTCTACGTAGAGGAATTCAGACTAGTTGAACTGGACCCCCTCCATGCACTGTTCGGCCAATGTGACCACCGGCGCTGGTACCTCATCAGCGTGGCACTTCCTCATGACTTTACTAGCCAGGATTTGGGTTTCTACATGTATCCCTTTGTCCTTGATGCTGGAGATGGCATAGCCCCTCTTCTTCTTCTCTAGCTTATATTTCATCTTCATGGCTTCTGCAAGGGCCAAATCACTACCCTTTCCTTCGGCGATGGTTGTGGAGTCCTTTCCTTTGCAGGGGAGCCGAGAAATACAGTGAATGAGGTCTGTCATGATGGGGATAGGCTCCTCCAACCATAGATACCCCTCATGCACTAGATAGAGTAACTACCCGATGAAGAAAATTGTGATCGGAGCTCGGTGCAAATGTGGTATCCATAATAAATTCAGCAGCCTGGTCTTCTCTGCACCACACAGCCACTTCCAGAACTCTAACGTTGTTACCACTCCCTCGGTGTTCTCCTTCATGAGGTTCCTAGTCTCTAGGTGGGGGAACTTCTCGCGGTCAGCGAGGTCCCAGTCTTCAAACTTCATGGTGGGCATGCGACCCAGGTGTGTGCCTTCAAACACTATGCCGTTAGGGAGGAGCAGTGTCTGGAGTGAGCTCTTGGTTGCATCCAGGTCCTTTGGCACTTTGGTTTTCCCTTTCCGTGGAGGGACATATGCAGGTAGTTTTGTTGTAGAGCATGGAGGTTGAATCTTCTCCTCCATATCTTCGTCTTCTTCTACTGTGATGATAAGGGCCTGTAAATCTTCTTCTTCCTCATCTGTGTCGACCATGACAACTTTCCCTTTATTGGCCATTGATAGCTTGCTGCAAAGAGGGTCCTTTGGGGACACGCATACGGGGCCCATTGCTTGTTTATCTTTCTTGGGCCTCGGTGTTCGCGGTGACTTGGGGATTTCTGCCACAACCTCGGCACCTTCTGGAACATCTTCCACCGTTGGGGTCTGCATAGCCTCGCCGGCTGTTACTTCTTCAATTCCCAACCCATCCTTAGTGGTTGTCATCGTATCGAGGCTATATTTTGTCACTCGCGAACTCAGGAGCTCAATAATTGCTCGGCTCTCAATGTTCAGTACTCTACTCAAGCGCTCAATTCTTGAATGACCAAGTGTTGTTTGTTGGTCAAACCTTTGTGTTTTATAACATCTTTTGAATTTGAATTTGACCGTTCCCCCCAATTTCGGGTCATTAATGCTTTCTTGTTGGAAGATTTTGCCAAATCTTTCCCATAAATCACGTCTTAAATGCCCGCCACCCGCTCCATTTGGCCTCAAGTCATGTATCCCATCATGAATACTGACTTCAATGGTCACTTTCCAGCTAAACCACGTGGCAGCGCAACCCTCCATGCATGGTCGCGGACCTTGTGACGCTTTGCTATTGCACACATCCCCAATATCACAGAGCTCTCGAGCATAATAGTTTATAGTCCCGCGCTGCCTTTCAACTACCTGGAGTGCTAAGACTATTCTTCCTATGGTTAGTCAGGTGGTCGCACCACCTATGTGGGCTTCTATTCCATCCTCCACCATGGTTCACTGGGAATCCCCTTCTTCCTTTGTTGTGGTCAGCATCGCGCACTCTATTATTTGCAATGCACTACCCTAGTCACTACATTTGGTGACACGCGGTCTAAGCCAAGGCAACAAGCTAACCAGTTCATGGCGATAGTTCTCCCACTTGTCAGTATGATCGTACGCACCTTGCCTTACCATCTGCGGTTTTACGATGAGGAATGGTTCCTTTATTTTGTCCTCAAGCCTTTTGACTTTTGTGTCCATCAAAGCGCTTTTCTTCCATAACTGTATCCTTTCTTTTTCCAATTCATGGAGGCTAAGGTTTCCGTGTTGGATTCTTTCCTCCAATCCTATGCGTTTTGTTTCACTCGACTGTGTGATTCCTTCGTTCTGGGCTTCATGGACTGTCGTATCTACAGGTGCTACTATGCACAGACTAGGCTTCGCATGCTCCATAGGGATTACAGGCCTTGCTTCATACTTTAGCTTCGGAAGTGCTTGCACGGTCAAGGATTTGCACATGGTCCTATAAGCCCATAGAAATTCTGGTACGCGCAGGTCCCAGTCAGTGCATCTCACATGGTGGACCGTGTTCTGTACTTCGCACATCTTGCCAAAGGCTTCTCCGTGTATAATCTTCGGAGTGCTTGGTCTTATCATACTTCAGCGTTTGCGCCCTCATATTTCTACTCCTGCTTATTGGGCCTGGTTCCAATCGTGAGGACGGTATGTGTTCGTGCAGGTTGCAGACCATATGCCTGTACCCATCTGGAGAGATGGGCACGTAGGCTGTTTCGTCCATCATACTCGGCTTTCATCCGCAGCTGAGGCTTTCCAAACCACATAAGCATCATTCTTCTACAGTCATGCCAGTTCTCCAAACTTCTCTGATGCATACCTCACCATCTTGTGGGCGTAGCGTGCAGTGACCATTTCAGAGCATCAAAACTCTTTTGTTCTGGGACTTCTTTCTCAAAGTTGTTCAGGAAATCCTCTACATCGTTCAACCTGTCATACATAGGCAAGTATCTTACCTCTGTTGCTATGCAACATAATGACCTTATCATCATGTTACAATTGAGCGTGGTTACCTTGTGTAACCGGTTCTACCACCTTTCTATCTCCTCATCTGAATCGGGAGTGTAGGAGCTTTCGCGCTCCCACAAAATCCTACCATCGGCTGTTGGATTCACCCAACCCTGATCTCGCATGGTAAACCGTCGTTGTTGTCGCAGTCACGCACTAGCTCTGTGTAGCACAATCCTTCCGTGGGGTCTAAAGGTACTACTGCACGCAGTGACTTTTTCTCAAAAATCATCTTGCGCTTCTTTAGATTTATCACTCCATTCATATCAGTGGCCCAATCTATTCCTAGTAGCATTGGATAGGGATTGCGGTCATCCACAATTTCTATTACTTCAAAATCTGCAAGCGCGCTCGCTCCTTCGATATCTACTGTTATTCCTTGCAATCTTCCCATCGGTAGGATCTTTTGTTGGTTCACCATTCGTAATTGAATAGGAGACCATTGCAATGCAGGTCTACCCATGCACTCCCATGTCTGTTTTGGCAGGGCGTTCGCATCCGATCCTAAATCCAAAATTACCTGATCCATCTCGTATTCTCCGATTTGCGTAGTCAATCTCATCTCCCTTCTTGTTCACGTTGTGTGCTTCCCGAGCTTTCGGACTACGCAGGGTTCTCTTGATCTAGCACATTTAGTGATGAGTTCTTGCAGTCCCTTCAGAGCTTTGTTGTCGTGCGACAACTTCATTCAAGTCTCCAGAAAGGTAGTGAGCATTGATGGGTCCATCTCTGGTTCTATTCTGTCTTTACTACCTGAAGTGGTGATGCGGATTTAAACAAGAATGCAACAAATTACACAGATAACCATAAACACAAGGATGCAGCGGAAATAATGCTTCATTTCATTAATGTAAAATACTGAAATATGCTTACAAACAAAAGTGGAAATAAACCAGTTAGGGGGATGGTAGCTTATCTCTAAGAAGAGATGTGGCAGCTACATGCCTCTGAACTATCTTACAATGAGGCTCAAGGGCCTTTTTATTATTGAACAATAAGAGAAAACCCTAAACAACCAAAACCCCAACCCGAGGAGATGTAACACCAAGAGTTTATGGGCCCTGTTGGGGGAAGTTGGACAACCAACTTCCCGGGGTTGCGAATTGCTCATATTATCTCCATTTGACGCACATGATAACCCATTAGAAATATCTCTCCAAGGACTACAACGGAAAAGATAATTTTAGATAGAAAATCGCTAGCGATAGATTTCCCAAAAGACATCGTTTAGGGCCTCAAAATGGCTCTGGAAGTTTAGGACCCGAAAAACTACTAAAAATAGTAAATTGTGCTACAATTAAGGAAACTGAAAAAGTAAAAGAAACAATGGTGGGGGTCCAAGTGGACTTGGCGAGTGGGCACCAATATCCACCTGAATTATTCCTCCCCCCTTAGGAAGCAATGGTCCAAATTGCATTGAGTTCCTCCATGTGATAAAGAAACTTCTACTGAACTTGGTCCCTGGTGAGCCACTTGCCATAGTGAAGTTGGCCTGCTTTGACAACTCGATACAGTTGGATATTCTGTTGGCAAGTGTGCTTGATTTGTGTGTCCATGATCCGATCAGTTGCAGCTTGATCCATGCAATCTGGATTTAACTCTGTGGGTGTGAGCTGTTCTACAATGTCGGATGTGTCTAGTAATGGTGGAAAGTATGGCCAAAGGTAGTCCACATTGAACACTGGGTGCAGGCCAAGGAATGGGGGAATGCTGAGCTCAAATGCATTGTCTCCCACAGCCTTAATAATGGTGTAAGGACCATATTGGAGTGGTTTGAGTTTTGGATAGGCTCCGATAAGGCGTTCCTTTTGCAAATGCAACCAGACCTTGTTGCCCACCTGAAACTTGTTTGGCACCCGATGTTGATCGTGTCACTGCTTGTACTTGGCATTTGATTTCTCCATAATGTCATGGACCTGCTGGTGAATATGTTGGATGTGCTTAATGAATTTATTTCCTTATCTGTTTCGGACTGGACATGAGCTGAATCTGCGTGAGTAGCTGCAAATCACATGGCCACATCAATGGGACATAGTGGCTGGAATCCCAAGCCCACCTGAAAAGGGTTGTGGCCAGTCGAGCTATGGAGAGCCCGGTTGTAGTTGTGTTGAACATAGGGGAGGCTCTCATCCCATGTGTGAGGATGCTTTGAGTTGTACATGCATAGATTGTGTACGATCATCCTATTAAAAACCTCTGTTTGGCCATCAGTTTGAGGATGGAAGGCTCTGGACTTAGTGAGTTTGGTGTCCAGCATTGACTAGAGACTGGACCAAAATGTACTGACAAACCTACTGTCCCCATCTGAGATGATAGACTGTGGCATCCCAAAGTGTACCCACACTTGTTCAAAGAATAGTTTAGTAGTGGCTTCTACTGTGATTTTCTTCTTGCAGGCCACCATGATGGCCATCTTCGAGAACTTGTCGACAACCACAAAAACAAAGTCATTTCCATGCTTAGTGGAAGGAAGGCCTAACATGTAATCTGTTAGAGTCAGTCTGTTCAGCCCTCCGTCAGAGATCAAAACCTCTTTTGTTGCATTTCATTTTTAGGAGTCTCGCCCAGTCATCTGCATTCCATTAGGCGCATGGATCATCTGAAGAGAGTGGTTTTCCTCATGTCCCTCATGTTATTTACCTATTGGTTCATGTTTGTTCCTTTAAAAAGGCATATATAGTCTTCTTTTCATTAAAATTTGCAAAATGTCGTCTTTAGGGTTTCATGGTCACTTAGGTCAGGGTTCCTTTAGGGTTTCCTCAATAAATGTGTCGAAGTGTCCAATAATCACCAGCAGGCCATGAGGAGGTTTCCTTATCAATAATTTCATCACCAAGTGTTTGAAAATGTGTTTTTTCCTCAAAACTCTGTTTTGAGGGAAAAACAGAGTATTTAGTTTTTATTGTGTAAAAATCATGTAAATTTTGTTTTTCTCATTGTAAATTTCTTCATCTGCACTCTGGTTTCTTTCCTTAGCCCAAAGCTCCAACACCTGCAAAAACAAGCAAAGCTCAGGTTATTAAGTTCATCATAAAGTGAAAAAGTGCAAAAAACAGAGTTTCAAGCAAAAGTCATTTGTAAAACATTATGAAAGTGGGTTTTGGCCAAATAAATTTAAAAGCTCCATGTATAAATCATCTATCCAAGTGTTTGAGGTTCATTTACACTCCAACAACAAAGAGAAGCAAAGCAAAGGCGATTTTGGTAAGTGAGAGTGAAGTTTAGGAGAAACTTGCTGCAAGTTGCCGGCGCGGCACACTAGGCAGAGTGCACGGTGCATTGGTGAGGCACGACACATTGGGCCTCAGAACCTAGTGTTAAATAACACGGGCGCGGCGCACTGGGTATGTTGCGCGGCGCACACAGCGAGAGAGTCAAAAAATTGATGAAACCTTCTCCCATCGCCCAAAACACGCATGAATTTGAGAGGTAGAGCCTCCATCATTTCTCTTTGTCCAGGTTTGATGATTGCTTGATGGTGTATGTTACATGGTGATGGTTTAAAGAGATCAAACCCTACCTTTGAAATTCCTCAAAGAAACTGGCTGCTAGAGTTTTGACAACCACTTTGCTACCAAGTCTATCTTCTCTCTATCATTCCCTTATCCCATTTTTCCCTAATTTCCTTGTTCCCTAAGTTCCCCTACTCCCCTAAGTGCATTAATCCCCTATCCCAAGTTCCCTTTCCCAAATTTCCTATTGTAAAATCCCAAACCCTAGCCTTGTAAAACTCCCAAAAACATCCCATATTTCCCTAAACAAATCTATCCCAACAATCCCTAATCCCTCACTATTTTTCCCTCCCCTTATATTCCCTTATTTCACTGTTTTGTTTTTCCCTTGGTGGCAGAGGTTGAACAATCATTAAAGACAGTCCAACACAGTTTGACACATCAACATCCATTTCTTTAGGACAGTTTTTCCACCAGTAGTCATGGCATCTAATCCTTCATCTGATTATGAAGTGGAGACCCAAAGTGACTCACTTGCAGAAGGACATGCACCCAGGAGGCCTCATAGAGGTGGCAGACATATCAGAGAAGAACCAACCACCCTTACTGAATTACAATCCTGCCCTCTTGCCATCTCTTGTTTCCAATGTCAGTCATGTTATGAATTTGTGAGAAGGTTGCTAGTATTCAGTTTCATCATGAGTTGGCTCGCTTGTTTGTACTGCATTTACATGGTGATCAGGCCACTCTAGCTGGTGTCACCTTCACACATACACCAGAATCCATTTCATTAGAAAACGGCAGACCCAACATTGGAGAGCCATGGAACAAGAAGCAGAAAATTGACCGGCAGCACTATGAACCGTACATCAAGCCCGACTTTTTGAGACAGCTCAAGAGAGTGTTTCCTTTTCGGTACCTCAAGGATAAATATGCTCCTTTAATGAAATTGATCATGAAGTATTTCAGCTATGAGGGCCGGTTCTCCCGCTTGTATGCTTATCACATTATACTGCTGATGCATTTTACGTGGGTACAGATGATGAACATCTTTTACTTCATGTGCCGAAACATAGAGAGGATGACCACCCTTTTGCAACACAAGACCCCTCAGCAGCAGTTCAACAGTATTTACCATTTTTCTCTCATAAAAATTGTGGTGGTTCATCAGCTTGGATTACAGGGCATTACTTGGGATGATTTCATCTCTCGTGAGTTTTTCAGAGCTTCACACGGACCTTCAGAGGTTGGGCATGAGACAGGTGGATCCTCCTATCAACATGAAGGCCATGAGACTCACACTACTACTATTCCAGTTTTCATTACTTATCAGAAGGGCACTAGACAATTATTTGCAGCAGCAAAGCGAGTGTTATCTCCACATGGGGTGGAAGGGGCCTCGCTTCCGACATCGGCACCACAGGTACAGGACAAAGGCAACAGGCCAATGCAGGATGAGGGGCCTTCAGGTGAGCGAGAGACTGACTTCATTCTCATTCAGGATGATGTTACAGATGTGGACCCGTAAAGTGCAAAACTCAAGGAAATCATCCAAGAGCAGCAGATAGAAATCAAAGCCTTGTCCCTCAACTTGGAGAGGGCTAAGTGGATCATAAAATACTTGGAGTAGAGGAACAAGCAGCTTGAAGATCAGTAAGCAATCATGGAGTTACAAAACATCCGGGAGAATCGCCAAGCTGCCCAAAGGAGGAGGATTGAATTCACTTCATTGGAGCAAGAGATTAATGATGATCGAGAGTCTTGGCTTGAAAGAGCCAAAATCGACTTGGAGAGATTTCTGGACAAGGCCGACAGGGACAAAGCATTACTGAGACACATGGCTTTTCACTACATGGCACAGAACAAGGTTTGCAAGGCACGAATAAGGAATTTAAAGGCAAAACTAAGGAAGGCATCTAAAAGGCAAAAAGAGGCAAAAAGAGCATGATCGACTCCAGATATTGGCTGAGGCATCCTTGGCCCATCATAGCTCTTGATAGAGAAGGTCTAGCCCAAATTTCAAGAAATTTGGAGCAATTTTTTCATTTTGAAAATTTTTGCACTAAAAAACAGGGTTTTCCTCCCTATGCACCGCGCCACGTGGTGCGCGCTTTTTCTAGGGAGCTCCAAATTACAAAAAAATTACATTTCTGGATTTGGCATGAAAAATTATGGTTTCTTTTTCATGGCCAAGAAATTTGGGCAGGTTTTGGGCCCTCAAAGAGGTCAAAAACACTCAAAAAATGACCTCACTCCCCCTATTTTGATACACAGGAAGAAGTCTTGGGAGATTGAATTTTTGACATGGAAAATGAAGGCCAAATTGAAACATTCTACTTGGGTTGGAAATTAGACGGACATGCCTTTCCAACGAGCACACTTGGAGCTGATTTGGACATCGGGAAGGCCTCCAAAAGTGGGTCCAAACAGGCACAGCGCATAGAGAATCAGGCGCGACGCATAGAGGAAAAATTGCCAGTTTGACCAGTTTTGCTCTGTTTTTTGCCCAGTTTTGCCTAGTTTGAATTTTTTACTTTCCTAATGGCAGATCTATGATGTAATTTGATAAATATTGTGTAGGAATTTACAGGGTAAGTTCCTCAGACAGAACACCAAAGGACACCGCTCACAAACAGATCACAGATCAATACACCAGTATTTTGACATGGTTAAAACCCTCAAAGAGGGAAACAGTCCACGACCTGAGCCAACGAGGCCACTTCAGGCAATTTATTAATAAAAGAATGAAAATTTACATAAGCTTCTCTCGTGAATAGTTTACCTACAAATGACCCTCCATGCGCTTTAAATAGAAATCATGGACCAATCGGGTGTTAAGCCACGGATCAAGTGTCGGTAATACCGAGGAGAGAATGAACCGTCGCATCACTACATATCGTGACGTCGGATTGTAAGTTACAAAAGTACACAGTAAAGAAACACAGTTTACCTAACTCTATACTAGACCAAGTTATACTTAACTATTACCTATGTGTCGGAATATCCTAACATCTCCCCTCAAGAACAACTTGGGATAGGATTGAAGGATTTACAAATATGACACAATAGGAGAAGGAAGGAGGCACTAGAGCCTATCCCCCCTTAGTGACAACTTCCTGAACTCCAGCCATAAATCGAAGTTTAGTAAACTTCGCCTCTGTGAGAGCCTTTGTAAAGATGTCTGCAACTTGATCATCTGTTGAACAATATTGCACTTCAAGAACATGGTCATGAATGAGATTTCTAATGAAGTGCATGTGCAGTTCAATGTGTTTGCTACGCTGATGTTGGACTGGATCTTTACATAGTTGAATGGCACTTTGATTATCACACCAAAGTCTAGTCGGATGCTATTGCTGAAAGCCAAACTCTGATAGGATCTGACAAAGCCACAAGGCTTCCTTACTAGCTTCTATGGCACCACGATACTTTGCTTCTGCTTAAGAAAGAGAAATGGCACCTTGCTTCTTGCAAGCCCATGTAATAGGTCCTGAACCAAGAGTGAACACATAACCGGCAGTAGACTTCCGATCATTAGGGTCACCAGCCCATCAGTGAAACCAACCAATAGAGGAGATGCTTCGGCACTGTAATGAATTCCAAACTGAACTGTACCTCGAACATAACGAAGTATTCGTTTAGCTACTTTCCTACAAGTTGACGGTATAAGGTAGCATAAACTTTAGGGGAAGTACAAGTGACTGAAAGTTTGGATCCAGACTGAAAGGGAGAAGGAGCTGGCTTACAGTCTTCAATGTGGAAATGCCATAGAAGATGACAGGCATACTTGGATTGGGAAAGGGAAATACCTTCCTTAGATTGCAAGACTTGAAGACCAAGAAAATAATGCAAGTGTCCTAAGTCTATCATTTCAAACTTCTTTCTAAGGCTGGAATTCACATGGTTGATAAGGTTGGGATCACTACCAGTGAGGATAATATCATCAACATAAAGAACAAGAATGATAAGAGACTTGCCCACTTTCTTGGTGTAGACAGTATTGTCAGAATGACACCTAGAAAACCCAGATTCTAAAAGAAAGCTATCCATTTTGGCATACCAAGCCCGAGGAGCTTGCTTGAGACCATAAAGAGATTTCTTAAGTCGACATACAAGGCTGGAGTCTGTTTGGATGAAGCCAATGGGTTGTTCCATATAGATTTCTTCATGCAAGTCCCCATGCAAGAAGGCAGATTTAACATCCATCTGATGGACTTCCCATTTTAAAGAGGCAGCAAGGGAAAGAACAAGGCGGATAGAGTTCATTTTGGCAACAGGGGAGAAGGTGTCAGTGTAGTCAATGCCTTCAACCTGTGAAAAGACCTTAGCAACAAGACGAGCTTTATGTTTATCAACTTTCCCATCTGGTCCATACTTGGTTTTGTAAACCCATTTACATCTAACAAGTTTGCGTCCCTTTGGTAGAGGAACAAGATCCCATGTATCATTTGCCAACAATGAATGATATTCTTCATTCATAGCTGCTTCCCAATGTGGATGGCCTGAAGCTTTCTGCAAAAGTGTCAGGATCATGATTTACTGGAGCTTGAGCCAGTAAAGAAGAGGCTCTTTCAAACTGAGAAC
>APFE030944240.1:13472-32681 GCA_000404065.3 Pinus taeda
TAACATATTCTCTGCCATTATCATATCTTAGCTTAAGAATTTGATGTCCAGATTGTTTTTCAACAAAGGCCTTAAAGGCCAGGAACATGTTAAATACTTCACTCTTGAGTTTTAAGAAGTATACCCAAGTGCGTCTGGAGAAATCATCAATGAAAGTTAAGAAATACTTGTAGCCAAAGAATGAAACAATTGGAAGTGGACCATATAAATCACTATGCACAAGCTGTAAAGGGGCTGAGGCGTGCCAAGAGGCTCGTTTTTCAAAACTGTCATGATGATGTTTTCCGAGTACACATCCAGAACAAACACCATCTCTGCAAGATACCATTGGAAGACTTGTCATCATATTTTCTTTACATAGATTCTGAAGGGAGCGATAGTTTAAGTGACCAAATCGCTCATGCCAAAGTTTGCTCACTTCATGATTATGGGCAACAAATACCGAGGGAAGATTTGAACCGTCGGATCACTACATATGGTGACCGTCAGATTGTAAGTTACAAAAGTACATAGTAAAGAAACAAACTTTACCTAACTCTACATTAGACCAAATTATACTTAACTATTTCCTATGTGTCGGAATATCCTAACACGTACACGGCTCTCCTAATGTTGCTGGCAGAACCCCTTTTCCTCTAATTGTTAGGCTCTGACCTTCCTCCTGGAAGATTTCTATGATCTTCTGCAATATTTCCTTCTTTAACGTCCATACAAGTCCAACGGCTGGCAGTCCCAAGACATCTGCGATTATGTCATCGGTGACTGCTATGTGTCTCCCCCTCACTGTGGAGTGATCCTCTTGCAAGTTCTGCAAGAATTCAATTTCTACAATCTCGTTGGATTCCTGTAAGTGATTGAGATAAGTTAGCCACCCTACTCTTGCCAAGATTTCCTGTGCAGCATCAGAGACTGTTAACACCTGCGGTTCTCTCCGAATCGATCTTCCTCTCATGTTTATTGTTTCTCTTTAAAATCTTAGAGTTTTGACAATGGAATGGCAGTTGTTCACACTGTTTGAAACACAAAGAGGCATTGAGCCATGCTATTCCCAAGTACACAGCTTCCTGAATAGTGATCCGACACGTAATCCAGGGAATGATGAGTTTAACCTCGCCCCCCCCCCGCAATGTGATAGGCCATCCCGGCCGTCAAATAAAGGAGTAGTGTGCCATTCTGAAATAGAGTCCTTAAGGAACAGTGTATGGCAATATGCCATGTTTACAAAAGTAGAAAATTACCGAAATCGAGGCATAGGGTTGGGTCACTTAATACATAAGAAACTGCGGTGATATTATGTGAGGGTGGGGGGATAGGACATCTACCATGGATACGAAGTCTCATGCAGTCATTGCCAATTATTCTGTCATGATTGGTAAGATGTACATGTGTTGTATGGTTTGGGAAATAATATATGATTGATTACTAAGGCATAAGAAACATAAGGGTGTTAATAGCTACCTATTGGTGTAAATAATGTGACTTCAATACCATTAATAGTGCTCTGCTACCGACAGGTATCCATAACCTTGGCAAAGTTGTTTATTTCACCCATGGAACCATGATCCTTTGTGTATGCTTAGGAAATGTTGTGTGATGTCATAATGTAGGCCATTATGCTAGCATGGTGACTAGTTAGCCATAATGCCATTCACAAGGAAGGAGCGAAAGGTGGGCAGGCCCGCTCATGATGAGACCACTTGTTCCAAGGGTTCTTTATTTGATATACCTTTTTGACCATATCCCTGGTGTGGTGGCCATAGTTGGAATGCCACTTCGCTTTCCTCCTCATGATCATGGTAGGAGGGCTCTTGATGAGACCCCGTATCCTGCATTTGACAACTTATAAGTCATTAAGACATCATTATTTTCTCTTTTTTCTTTCTTTTTCATAAATTACTTTCCCTATTTATACACAAAGGGTGGTTCAACACTCCTTAAGAGTAGGAATGGTGGAAGAAGTCTTAACATCTCAATAGGAAGATATAAACCCTTTTCTCTTATTCCTAAATAATAATCAAAGAGGATTAAAAGGGACCAACATGATAAAGATAACCAATCAGATCAGAATTAGTAGAACAATGACAACAAAAGATAATGAATAAGTGTGTCCTTCCTTCTGTCGTCTTACAAATTCAGAGCAATTTATTATACAAATAGCGATTTTATGATTCACTGATTTCAGTGTGTTGTGATTTTGTATCCATTGCATAAGTGCATAGCTGTATTCTAAAAGACTTGAAAGAACAGGAAAGTAAGCATCCTTAATTTAGAACAGCAAGGGGAACAAGTTGTTTCAAAAAGGGAGAGCAAAATAATGCAAGTGATGTTCCTTTTGGAAAAAGGAACAACAAGAGATGAAAAATGTTGTTCCTTTGGAAAAGGAACAGCAGAACACAGAAATGTCGTTCCTTTGGAAAAGGAACAATAGAAATCGAAAACGTTGTTCCTTTGGAAAAGGAACAACAAAAATCGAAAATGTTGTTCCTTTGAAAAATGAACAGCAAAACACAGAAATGTCATTTCTTTGGAAGAGGAACAACATAAATCGAAAATGTTGTTCCTTTGGAAAAGGAACAGCAAAGCACACAAATGTCGTTCCTTTGAAAAAGGAACAACAAAAACCGAAAATGTTGTTCCTTTGGAAAAGGAAAAAAAGAACACAGAAATGTCATTCCTTTGGAAAAGGAACAACAAAAATCAAAAATGATGTTCCTTTGGAAAAGTAACATCGAAACACACAAATGTTGTTCCTTTGAAAAAGGAATAGCAAAAACTGAAAATGATGTTCCTTTTGAAAAGGAACAAAAAAACACAGAAATGTCGTTCCTTTGAAAAAGGAACAATAGAAAGCAAAAATAAAGAAAAAGAACAAAATTACAGCAAAATGACGGCTGATCCAAAGGGTGTTGTTCTTTTGAAAAAGGAACAACAGGATGAAAATGTTGTCCTTTTGAGAAAAGGAACAACAAAAATAGTAACGACAAGGCATTGATTCAAAAATATGTACAAAAATGATTCAACAAAAGAAAATAAATTATGTACAAACTGTGAAAAGAAATAAATTTCTTAATGAATTACAGTTGAGGAAGACTTCTTTCCCTCCCCCAAAATTTCCATATCAGAGTCTTGGCATAGCTGTTGGCAGAAGGATTCCCGAGTGAGTGGTTTGCGATAAAGACGAACTCGGTGCCCATTTGCCTTGAAGGCATATCCAAAACCATCAATAGTGATTAGAGTAAGGGTACCATTGTCATGTACTTTCTAGATTTTGTATGGTCCCAACCAACAAGTCTGGAGTTTCCCGGGGAAGTCCTGAAACCTGGAATCATACAAAAGTGCCCAGTCTCCTTCGTGGAAGACTTTATTTTTAATGAGAGCATCACGCCATTTAGCTCGCTATTGTTGGATTAGTGCAGTGTTTTGAAGTGTAGAGAGCCTAATTTTATCCAGCTCATTGATCTGTTGTAATCGATTAATCTATGCCTTGGTTAGATCTAAGCCAACTTCCTGTGCTGCTCACAATGTTTGGATTTCAAATTCTATGGGGAAAATGGGTTGTTTTCCAAACACTAATTGATAAGGTGAGTAACCAGTGGTACTTCTCCATGTTGTTCTATAAGCCCACAGTGCTTCGGGTAGTCTGGCAGCCCAATCACGTCTATGTGATGCAATGGTTTTCGTTAGGATTGCTTCTATTATTTTATTGCTGCTTTCTACCTTACCATTTACTTGTGGGTGGTATGGAGTAGTGATTTTATGCTGGACATGATAGTTGTTGAGTGTTGCATCTATTTTGTTCCCAACAAACTGTGGTCCACCGTTTGTAATTATCTCTCTTGGAAGGCCATAACGCACAAATAGATGGAACAAGAATTGTATGACAGAATCCTCTGTAGCTCTTGGCAATGCTTCTGCTTCAACCCACTTGGTGACATATTTTGTTGCCACCAAAATATATGTTTTCTGGTTTGATGATGGGTTAATTTGTCCAATGAAATTAAAGGCCCATCGCTCGAATTGTTCGAATGACTAGCTGTGGTTTCAAAGGTATCTCATCAGACTCACCAGGGCGTCCTGCTCTCTAGCAACTGTCACAGGCTTGGACGAATTTCCTTGCATCTTTGAAAATCGTGGGCCAATAATACCATGTTTGCAGCACCTTATGTCCAATTCTGCGATCGACGAAATGTCTGCCACATGGTCCGTCATGGCAGGCTTTTAAAATGTCAAAGATTTCATCTTCTTGAACGCATCTTATAATATGCATGTCTGCCCCTGTGTGGAACAAATAGCCCCCAATCCAAGAAAATTGAGCACTTCGCTGAACAATCTGTTTCCGCTCAATAGGGTTTAGATGATTTGGTAATTTACCTACTGCTAGATAATTGGCAACATTAGCATACCAGGGTGTTTGAATAACCACAGCAAACATATGCTCATCTGGAAATTGATCTTCAACTGCTGCTGCATCGATTGGCTTTGGCATTCTTGAGAGAAAATCGGCTACAGTATTTTCTTTTCCAAGTCGATCCTTGATTGTAATATCAAATTCATGCAATAAAATCAGCCATCTAGTTATTCTGCCATTTGTGATAGTCTTGTTTGCTAAATATTTTATGACAGAATGGTCTGTGCACAAGATAACAAGATATCCAGTAATGTAATGTCTAAACTTATTGACAGCATGTATTAAAGCTAGAAATTCTTTTTCAGTAACAGTGTAGTTTAATTCAGCAGGGGATAAATTTTTGCTGATGTAATAAATTGCATATGGTTTTTTATCCTCTTCCTACCCAAGGACTGCTCCAATGGCTATATCTGAGGCATCTGATGATATCTGAAATGGAAAATCCCAATTTGGTCCTCGAAGGACTGGGGCTGTGGACACAAGCTTCTTCAGATCCTTAAAATCATGTTCACATTTTTCTGTCCAAAGAAAATCAACGTTACTAGTTAGTGCATACAAATGTGCGGCAATATGTGAATAATGTTCTATAAACCTCCTATAATAACCAGAAAATCCAAGAAAACTGCGTACTTCCGTTTGAGTGGTAGGAGTGGGAATAAGCAAAATTATTTGGATTTTGGCTGGGTCTACCTGAATGCCAGCTACTAAAATATGGTGTCCTAGGATAAGTCCTTCAGTCATCATCATATAGCATTTTTCATGGCTTAAACAAAGCCTGATAGCAATGCAATGTTGTAGGGTTTTTTCTAGTGTATCCAATGCTGGATCGAAATCATCACCATATGGTGTAAAGTCATCCATTTATACTTCAAGTCCTTCATTTATTAAGTCTGGAAAAATGCTGAGGATAGCCCTTTGGAATGTGGCAGGAGCATTGCATAAGCCAAAAGGTAGAATTCGGTAGGAAAATGTTCCCCAAGGACAAGTAAAAGTAGTTTTGTCTTGGTCTTCATGGGCAATCTAAATCTAATTGTATCCACTGAAGCCATCGAGGAAAAAAAAGAATTTCTTTCCTGCCAAAGTGTCTAATACTTGGTCGATGAATGGGAGAGGGAAGTGGTCTTTTTGTGTAGCTTTATTTAGCTTTATGTAGTCCCATGCAAATGCTTCTTTATATTTCCTTAACAAATGGATGAGCTTCATTTCTTGTTCAGATGTGAGGTTGGTATTAATTTTTAAGGTTTTTTCTAGTTCAATTTCCACAATTTTACTATTTGCAACAGAGGTAATAGGTATTGTATGATCATGTGTATTTTTAAGAGGATCTTCTTCTAATTCGCTATCAAATGCTACCTTTATTATGTCACATTATGTGCGGGATGTGAGTTTAGCTTGACTAATAAAATTATTAATGGCATCTCTTCTGTTTGGTATTTGAAATCAAGTGCCTCTTGTATAGTTAATAAAGATCTAATGTTATCCATAAGGTATGATACAGGGTGCCTATTAGTTTTGATTATTGTGACACTTGGCTACGATGGAGGATATAGAAGTAAGTTCTTGATATTTTCTCCTCTAGTTATGGTCATATTTCCTTGCCGGCAGCCAATATAAGCATCGGCAGTGGCAGGCCAAGGTATACCTAAAATCAATGGGTGTCCATCAAGTCGGGTTTTCAGATTTATTATCAGAAAATCGGTTGGATATTCTTAAGAATCAACATAGACCATGACATCATGTACTGTTCCCTCCAGCCTAACCACAAATCAGTTAGCCAATTCTAGTAAGGTAGAGGTGGGTTCTACAGATGTAATGCCTAGCTTTTGGCAAGTAGTGGTTGTTAAGATATTGATTGCAGCTCCTAGATCAACTACGGCATTGGAAAGGGTCTGACCATAAATTTGCACAGTTAGTATTGGATTTCCTGGGTCTTCGTATTTAATGGGTGTTTCTTTTCCTGATAATAAGTCAGATAGAGTGCCAACTACTTGAACTCTTGGATTATTTATTATATTCCTCCTTGGTTTCTTTATACACAATTCTTTGATAGTTTTTGCGTATATCGGGATGTCTTGAATGGCTTGGAGGAATGGAATTTTTATGTACAAATTGTTGGCATGATGATTCAAGTATTGTCCTTGATGACAACTCACTTAGAGGGATGATACAGGTGATGGCAACTCACTCAGAGGACAGATCATAGTGCAGCAGGTAAATAGAGAAATATACGCAGGTTGACCGTGAAGAAAGTGCGTATATACGCGGGTTAGCAGAGCAGAAGGAGCGTACACGTATACACGCGGATTAATAGAAGTAAAGGTGCGTACATGTTGGAAACCATGGTTTTGGTCTGTGGTATTTGGTCCATAGTATTTGGTCCAAAGTGACGACCCCAAGTATTGGGTTCATGGTATTGTTTCTACATAGTTTTGGACCATGGTATTGAGAGAAGCCTAACCTATATAAGGAGAAGATCATTAGGCAAAAAGTGGGTGCAAGGAATGAATGTCTGACGAAGTGTGAAGATCTAGTATCGTTGGTTATCTGTTTGTGCTGCTTGGATTGGGTTGATATAACAACGAAGGTACAAGTAATTATCTTTAGATCTGTACACGGGTTGTATGAGGTGAAAGCACGTATACACGCGGTTTTGATATAGTAAAGTAGCGTATGCATTATGAGATTTGGTATTTCAGGTTGTTGTTGATTCAACTGGTTGTTGCGGAGTGCTGGGCTCTGGTTTGCGTTCTGTGTTTTTGATGCCAGGGTTTCAGTGATTCAGTATTGGGTGATTTAGATATTTATGAAGCAAGTATAAGTTGATGATTGTATTGCAGGAGTGATTGATTTGTACTTATGGATCCAGTCTGAAAATTGATGAAACGTGGTCCCTGAAGAAAAGAAGGTTGCAGCCTTCTGTAGGTCAGCACCTACGTACTAGTATATCCACTAGTACAAGAGCTAACGGGGTTGTAGCTCCCTTCCAAAAGTAACTAGAAAACGAGAGAGGGTTGTAGCCCTCTGCAGGTTGTAGCCTGCGTGCTGGTAAAGGACTGCACCAGTACATTGTAAAAGAAGTTTCTTATTAAAGAAAGAAAGAGACGAATTGCAGCAGGTGGTTTTCACCCACGTTGGGTTTCCACCTTACATCATGGTGTTCATGTGTGCTTCTTATGTGTGATGATCTGTACTGTTTTACTACACATGTTTACTGTTAATGTGGTTAATAATGTTCTGATGCATTTACTGAAGATAAGCTAACTGAATCATAAGATTGCTGCATATACGCTTGTTGCATTTAATACAGTCGCGTATATATGTGTATACCCTTAACTGAAGTCGCGTATATGAATCTGAGTGTGAAAATGAAAAAGTATCTGATTTGATAATATTGATTCACCCCACCCTCTCAGTATTATTTCCAACACAAGTTTTGTAATTCTCCCAGAATGTCAAAATCAGGATATTGTATAAGTTGAGGTATGATTAATCGTTCTGGGAATGGGGGAGAGGATGTGGTTGCTTGATTATGAGTTTGTTGTTTATTCACATCCTCTTCTTGTGACATATGTTCTCTAGGTAACTGGTTTTCAACCTGAACTGTCTTATCTCCCTCGGTTTCAATAATATGCCCAGATCTTAACTGAAGATCATTACACTCCCTCAGATCGACTCCTATTTCTGGTGTTTCTATGATTTGGACAGATTGAACCGGTCTGTTATTTGGATTGGGGTTGGGTTGGGCTAGGAGTTGCGGTCTCAGATTAGACTGGGGATTTTGTTATAAGGCTGGCAGTGTAGGTTGAGGGAGTGGAATGGTTCCTACTAGCTGATGCATCAGTCTCTGCTAGTTTGTCTGCCAAGTTGAACTTTGTGAAGTAGGGGGAGTTCATTGTGGTGGGTATGTGTTACTTTGCCAATATGGTGGGGTATAAGGAACATTCGGCCAACCAGATTTGCTTGCCTGATTTAGCCATGGGGTTGAGGAAGGAAACGACTGTGGTGACCAGTTTGGAAAGAGGGATTGAAATTGACTTTGCCACATATTATATTGTTGAGCATTATACTACGAAGGCTGAAAAGAAGAAGTTGGGTCTAGAAACATACCAGATTGTCGCAGCTGCCACTGACGGTGCAGGTTGAGCAAATACACTGATTTTGGCTCTTCTTATGCTTCCTTATATACTGCTTTTAATGCGGGAAGTGAGGGACAACTTTCCGTAAGGTGATCTTTTGTGCAGATGGCGCATGTTTGGACTGCATCCAGTGGACACTCCTGATGGCTATGCTTTTTCTTGCATCGGGGGCGGAATATTGCCAAATTCTGTTCAGCCTCCATTTGCTTCTGTTTGGCCTACATAATATCAAGTTGTGTAGTTAGTGTCCCTAGTATATCAGTTTTAAAATTTTCCAATAAATTTCCAATTTCTACACGAGTTACTCCTTCTGTCGAAATTTTATTATCTCTTACAAACTGATCATGTTCTGCCGGTTTTAATCTTGTGCTGCCTCTCGAGATCCTGATACATAAATCAATAATGTCAACAAAATTTTCTTCATAAATATCTCATTTTCCCATAATGTTTAATGTTTCAATCCATTTTTCCTTCATGCCCCTTATTAATGCTATTTTTAACACCTTATCAGGTAAAGGAAATGATGCGTAAGAAGATCTTTGAAGATTATACTAAAAACATCCCACATACTCCTCTAATGTTTCGTTTGGTCTAGCTATCATCTGGAATATTTCGTCCTTCAGTTCTCTAGACCTGCAATAGTCCTGATACTTTTTTAGAAAATATTATTTCATTTAATCCCAGTTCTTTATAAACCCATCACCTAATCCCATAAACCATCTTAAAGCAACCCCTTTTAATGTAGAGGGAAATAATTTCAGTTTCTGGGGGTCGGTGGTGTAACCATATCCCCTACACAGCACATCGAATTCAAATAGAAATGCATCCGGGTTTTCTGATGTAAGACCATGGAATGTAGGGATATGTTGAAGAGGGATTGCTTTCATAGGTGCATTTGCTACAGAATCCACTATCGGGTATTGTAATGTAGAGGTTTGGGTGTTTGGCTAGTTTTGAGCCATTTGGTCGAATATATGCCAATAACCTTCTGGGATATCTAGGAGGGTATTCCTAGGTTGAGGGGGAATGGCTTTAACAGGAATGGTTTTAATAGCACTTCCTCTATCTGGGATAATGAGAGTGTCTAATGTCTGAGGAGATTGAGTTTCTTCAAAAATGACTTTTGCAGCACTTCCCTTGTCTGGGTTGTTCAATGGCTGAGTTGTCCCAAGAGGAGATCTCGGTTCCTCAGTTTCCCCTGTCTCTCCTCCTCCTTCACAACGATTACTGAAATTCCCTTCCTGCAATAGTTCTGGAGTATAATTTTCGATTTCTTGAAAGTCCTACTCTTCAGTTTCGCTATGCACCTCAGCAAAGGCTACATATGGTGATCCTGTGGCCTGAAGGGAACTAGTAGGCTATCTAGAAATAACTTTTATGGGTCCTACTGAGGGTTGAGATTCTACTTTCTTGAAGATTTCGTCTATGAAGGTTGGTCGGCCAAGGGTCACCGTCCCCTTAGCTTTTTCTGGCTTGGGTAGAGGTTTGCAATTTTTTTCTAGCTTTTTCTGCTTAGTCATGCACACAAATTAACTACTAAATTCTACCCAAACAAAACAACAGCAAATATGCAGGAAAGTGGGCAAAGGAGCAGGGCTGTTACATGCTCCACGTGTAGGTTCTTACCTTTCATTTTTAAAACCCAGTTCTTTCCTACAGTTTCATACAATACTCTGAAAAAAAAGAACAAATGGCTACACTCTTTCCCCGGCAACGACGCCAAAATGTCAAGCTATAAAAAGGGTTTCTTTCACCACTAATTACCTCACATTAATATGTCGATCCGGGAACGTTTTGTTATTTCAAAGAGTGTCTCAGTCTGAGGCTAGCATTTTCCAGAGTAATGCTAGTAGTACAGTGTTCGAAAATACCAGAGTAAATAGATGCTTGTACAACTAACTACTTCAAAAGATTAAACCACACATTCAGAAAACTAAGCAATTTATCAGTCAAGGGTTTAGTAGCAATAACTCATCCCTTTGTAAACTGATGGAAAAGGAAACCAGAGAACAGATCTTGGATCTGGGAGTCGGACTGTAGATGTCAATGCTCACTATAGCCTGGGATGGTTCTTCACACCAAAATAACAAATGACAGGAAATGAAACAGCAGATAAGAAATGGAACAACAACTGAGAAATAGAATAGAAAACCTGAAATGGAACAACAAACAAGAAACTGTAACAGCAACTAGGTCTAACAAGCAGTAACACCTTAGTCTACAAGATCAAATGCACTAATTGTAACCTACAAGAATCAAACGGAAATCCTTCACTCTTAAGGATGGATTGAACAACACACCAAGATGGAATAGTACTGATTAATGATGAATTATAGAACAACACTTGAAAACCATATATACACATGACACACCTTAATAGTAATCTGATCTAGTTATCAATCTCAGTTAGAAAGAGTACGACTGCATTTCAAAATAGAACAACATTGTTTATAGATCCAACAATCGCAAAGAACATAACTCCCAAGATGAATTTTGTAATGTCAATGAACAAGTGCACAACACAGAGGCTCTGTAATTAAAAAACAACCGTATTCTGTAAAGGCTAGTAGTATTATATCAACACTTAAAAGAACAATGATACGATGCAGAGTCAATACAATAGTTCTGTCTTTAGAAACCTTAATAAATTAAACATAACAGAGCATGTGATGTAAACTTACAAAACACATCAGATTACCAAATAACGTCGATAAGCAAACCACGCATAAACCAAATGTGATAGTACAGGAGCAAGTGTCCTCCAAGCCGGGCGCTTAGCCTCCAGGGGTACATCGCTTGAAGTTATTCCAGACTCAGAGATGAAATAGCAACCAAGTTTGTATTAATGCATAAAGCAGAATTACAATAGATCAGTTCTTAACGAGACTCGATGATCAAATTTTTGATCTTAAAGGAAATTACATAAAACATAATAGATTCTAACTCTCCTTGTGCTAACAGTGTTTCCCCTTTTATAATGGTGAAGGCGGAGATATCTAGGTGCAAAAATAGTTAAAGCAGCGATCCCTCAATATCAAGGATCCTGAGGAATCTTCCGATCCATTAGTCCTCAGTCATCTCTTTTCTTTCCTGCGCCGAGCCGATATCTCCACTTCCTTTCCAGGGCTGATTCACTTTGATTTTTTTTGCCTTGTTTGCATACAGTTCCCCGTCAAAGGGACAGCGGTTAACCCATCCTTGTCCTTTCCTTTGGAACAACAGTTTCTCGTTTTTCCTTCTTTCTGCATAAGGAAATGACAATTGTCAGTGTTTTCATCTTGCATATTAATATCACAGGTTTTATTACAATTCCTCATTTTTTTCCTAGTTGATGATGCAAAAGGTTTGTAAGTTCTAATGAAAAGATGCTGAAATAATTACCGAAAACATACCTTCTTTAGTACTCCACAAATGGTATGCCTCATGTAGCTATGTAGACCACCAATGTACTTCAAAAGAGTCTCTGGTGAGTCTAATGAGATACCAAACATCAATGCTCTCTTTTTGAACGCTTGAGTATACCCTTGCACACTTTGCCCTTTCAGTTGCCGAAGAGTTTGCCAACTCATCATGGCTTGTTGCATGTAGGCCAATCGATAGAACTGCTTCATAATTGCAGAGACAAAGTCGCTCGAGATAAAGATAGTCTTACCGTGTCTCTTTATCTCAGCTTCGGTTTTGCTTTCCCAACAAACCAAGGTAGTGCCTCCTAGGTGTAGGCTTGCCAGTTGAATTTTTCTCTTGTCTAAGTTGATGTTTTTCACTCTGCAATACACATCAATTTGTCTAATCCAACTGTCCAACTTTTCAACATTTATCTCTCCATCATATATAGGCAAATCAAATTTAACATCTAGCTTAATCAAAGATGCTTTCTTATTATGCACAAGGGTATTAGGAGGTGTGAAAAAGCTTTTCTCTTTGCCTTTTCCTTTTGAGTGGTCATGGGAATGAGACTCATATTCTTCTTTATCTTGTTTAGAACCTGATGAATCTTCATCCTTATGCTTTCTAAAGTCCCTATACATTTCTTCTACCATAGACTTTATAGCTAGGAAACTCTCCATGAATTGAGGGTCCAGCCCCATAGAACCTTCCTCTAACATTGTCTTCCAAGGATAGACTTTCCCAATTTTAGGATTAGTTTTGACCAACTCTCCTTCTCCTAATTTGAGCTTTCATCTAGTGAGCATTCAACAACTAAACCAACACAAGCTTGTCTAACCTTACAGCCTAGAGCTCTAATACCACTTGATCTGATAATCACCCTATGAGTGACATCAGTTGAAGATTTATTAGACAAAGGTATTATAGACTCATGTACTAGTATGTGTGTCTGTATTATTTAAGCAACAGATCGATCAGATTACCAACACACAAACATTTGAATGGAAAGACAACAAAGAAATACAATAAGCAAACACAAAGACACAAGAATTTTAATAAGGAGTTCACCCTATTCTCCAGCGCTACATCTCTGGTCCAACTTTCAGAGGTGGCCTTGTTTTATTGTGCCTTTAAGCAGAGAATTACAATACAGGGACACAATGTGAGTTCTCCTGAAGCAGGTTTTTCTTGGCAGGGTGGTCCTTCGATTTCCCAAGCCATTGGAGTACACAAACTCTTCTTCTTCCTACCAGCTTTGTGACCTTCTGGTCTACAGTGGAAAGAGCCCAATGTGGTGCTCAACCTCGACAGATTTCTCTATGGGATGGCTTGAACCTCTCAATCTCTCTAGTGCTCGATGATGCGGCTGGTCAGCACGACCCTCTATCTCTTTCTGCTTTTGCTTTACTGCCTTCTTCTCTGGTTTTAGTCTCTCAATGTTTAGTCCTCCTCTCAAAGTTTACTCTGATTGACTCTAACTTGTGTATTTTGTCTTTGTTCATGGTTTTCAGTGATTTGTTCCAATGCTTGTTCAGTTCCTTGTCCACCTCTGTCGATTCACCTTCTGCAGCTGCACTTGGAGTTCCCTGTTTGGTGTCATCATGAATGCTTAGGGAGTGGCCACATGTCTTCCTCTAAACGACACTAACCTGCTTCGCCGGTTCGTTTCTTCAGTTACATTGTGGATGCGTTCTTCCTCCACCATGGCAGTCAAACACATTCCAAATCCTTCTAAGACGCAGCTCATTCCTTCGTCAATTCTGCTTCCTCCATCGGGCACAATCTCAGTCGTCCGATTTGGGTCCCCCAGATCTAACGCCATATGCACATCCCATGTGGTTGACTTCCTCAACCGATAGCACGCGATCAACGACGGTTTTCTCTCACCTCCGCTTGCCATGCATCGATTGATGTATGGAATCACCTTGCTCTCATCCAAAATCTCTTACCATTTATGGGATCCCCAATCAATACTGTCGACTTTCCAAAGTGCAGGTCTCGCCCTTGTACGTTAGTGCTTTCGTTTTTCCGCCTATGGTTCTCTGGTTTCCGATGTAACCGAGTGCTCGAGGCTCCTCCATTTTGGCCCTGTTCGCCTAGTGATGCATGATTAGTGCTAAGCGCATCAAAATCCACCTTATTTTTGCAATCCAGGGCTCCCAGGGGCTACTTTGACCTCCTCCATAGTCTCCATAGGCCTCGGCTAGCGCGCTTTGACCGACGTCCTCATCGTTCCACGTCGGCTGCCATTGCCACTAGTTCGGTGTGTTTTTGATCATTGTTTTGGAATTTGTAGATATTTCTCTTGACCTGATATAGTCATGGTTCTTTGACAGTTCTTGATGGATCCAATTCAGATCACCTAGCACACCTCCTGCTAATGGGGGGAGGTTTAAAAAAATTCTAGATTGAGAGGGAGCCATGGGGTCGCCAATGATGTCGATTACAGTGTGTGCTACTTTGTGTATGGTGAGGGAAGGAGATAAATATCAATGCAATAAAATCACATACATAAAACAAAACTGAAACTAAAAATGTCTTTCGTTTGTTCCGTATGATAAATAATGGTTTTCATTTGTTGCATATGATAAAAAATCATATGCAAACCTAATCGTCCTTACCACTCTAAAAGTAATTGGGCCTTTCAAAGCTATCTTCTGATGGGTCATAGGGAAACGTCCCAAAAGAACTTGCGACACATTCGATCAGTCGAAGAATCAACAAAGGTAATGGAAATGAGGCTCAGGTGTTTCCTGTACCATCACCTATAAGGAAAGGATGCCCTAGATTTTGGCCACTAAAGTACCTTCGTGCCACTTGAGCATTTGAGTCTTTAGCTTCTTCGTATTTAGTTACCAGTACCAAGCACTAGATGGGTTAGGTAGCCCCAAAGAGTACAACACGCACTGGACCAAAGTCGAATCCCCTATGAATCAAGTCTCTACCATGCTCAGATATTCTTTTCCGTGGTATGATTGAAGGATTTTAAGCTCCCTCAAAAGTCAAAAAATATGTTTCATAGGTGTAACATGACCATGATGGCTTATGGGATGCTTACCTCCGATGGACCTAGCCTAAACTATAAATTTTTGATGGCCCTATGGGGAAACTTAGTTGGTTCAAGTTATGATTGTTTTTAAGGAGTCTTAATTCACTTATGGATTGATTTTGTAAGAAAAAATAAACCAATTACATTGATCTCCGAAAACTGGATGCCTTCCAGTACAAATTTTATGGAAGCTTAGTGTGTGATGTATGTGAACATACAAAGTGTGGTAAGGTGTGGATATTCGATGACCCTTTAGAACATTCTTCTAATTACACTAAGTGTTTATTGTTCCTTGCTTTGAAAAATAAATATGTTGTGGATCATGGGCCACTTACTCTTTTCCTATTAAACTATGCAAATTTCAACAAAGGAGATAGAAATTCAAATTCCTTAAGAAAGTGTTCATGTGAAAACCCAGGTTCATCTAAAAGGTTCAAGGGATACAAATATTACTTACTCCCAATAATAACACTTGCTCCTAGTCCCATAAAATGAAAAAAAAAATGATTGCTTTTGTTAGTAGTACAATTTTTGGATGATGGGCCACTTACTTCTCTACTAGTTAAGTTATGTGATTAGTAGAAAACTTTAGCAAAATAGTTTGAAAATAATTTATGTGAAATGTTTCGACTTACTTCTCTTCCTAATTAATCTATAAAAATGAAAAAATACTCTAATTGCTCCACTAATTGAGGTTAGTAAGAAATCACGCATACTGAAAAAAATACAAAATGCAAAGGTCAAAGAAATTCACTAAAGGATCCCAATCACCTAATAAATGAGCAAATAGAAGGATCATTTTGACTTTGTGGTGACCATGCGGGTTTAGCTACATAAACATGTAAGTGCTTATGTCAGAGAAAAAACTGCGTGGGCGAGCAAAGAAAGTGAAAATACTATTCTATGGGCTCAAAACATGTCCTAGAGGTCCTGCAAAATTTCCAGAGAGGTGTTGAGGGCCTTGTAGAGTGTTTATGCAGAGAAAAGATCCTACAAACACAATCTTTATATTAATGAAAAGACAACAGTATAGTCGTCATTCCTAAGGTAGTGTTTTTGTGGTAATGGTGTACCAAAAGACACCTCCTCAAGAGTTGATTATTCCTTGTAAAGGATCATAGACAAATTTTGTGTTGTTAGTTGATAGAAACATAACATTGTAAATAGTGGAAACAATAGATACATAATATTAAACTAAAACAAAGAGGTAAATACAAAAACAATGCTCAATGGAGAAAACAAGTCAATATAATAATGGAAAAATATCCCTTTATTAACTATTAGTAGTAGAGGTTGAATACAATAGATGAATCTTAGACACTTCAGAATTCCTTGAGCTATGGTGCTAAAAAATCCTCAGCAAGTTGGGTTCTTTGCCTCATCCTCTTTGTAAGTTTCTCCTCTCTCTCAAAGTAGTATGAAGACTCTCCGATGGTGGATTCCTCTTTTCTCACTAAAATCAGGGATTTCTTAGCAGCAATGTGGCTAACATGATAGTGATCTTACTTTCTTTAGCTTCAACAATGTAATGGTGGTTTTCTTTGATAGAAATTTGGCTGGAATAACAATGTCTCACATTTTGGTTCTCCCATGGTCTATTTATATAGAATTTTTTGAATCATTCTTCCCTCTCTTGGTTCATGCATGACAATAACACATGAGTATGACAAGATGATTCCATTGAGGGTTGCATATCTTTAGCGATACTCGAATTTGGTTCTCCCAGACTGAGATATTGTCAGGGAATTGACTCCAAGTGTGTGGACTGGTCCTCAATCGCTAAGTCATCTATTTCCTCGATTGTGCAGTTTTTGAGGGATATTATGCACGCACGTGACTATTGAAGAAATAGCCGCAACATCCTCAATTTTTTATCTTTACAAACATTGGAACTTGGGAGAATTTTTTTTTTCTTAATTCATGATTTATTGAGCTAGAAACTATTCACTTGTGAATTTTGTTGGACATATTTTAGTGTCTTCTGGATTATGCAAACATGTGTATGATTTTCTGGTGTAAACATTAACCTAGGACGATACTTGATGCAACACAACTCTTTGTCGGTTTTTTAATTTTTCTATTATACTTTCTCTTTACTAGCGTTGTCTGCCAATAAATCCCTTTGCATCACTTATGGATGCTTCAAATGCAAATATCCTCTACTCTCATGAAAATTTGGGGATAGGGTTTCTACGTTTTTATCCAAATAATGTTCTTACTTTTGTTCCCACAGTGAATACGACGGCCTAGCAGACACATTTTCATGAGCATAGTGTATTATCCTGTCGTGTTTTCGATAAAACTACATGGAATGTGGCCCTCATACTCCTATAGACATAAGAGGCCTTACAACTTCACAGTCAATAGTATCGCTTTTGTTGTTTATTGATTGCTCTAGATACTTTCACTGCTTTTAAACCCTAACCCCTCTTTTTTACTTTCTCTTGGAGGGATAAAATGACCCGTGCACATTTAACAACCCTCACTACAATAGGAAGATAGCTTATGCACTATAACTATTTGCAAGCTTTTATTTTACTCTTTTACTTTGTGTTTACTAGGGTTCTCTACCAAGGGAGGCCTCAACATCAATTATGGATGCTTCAACTGTTAATGTCCTCAAGTCACCAGAAAAATTGGGGATATGATTTCTAGCATTTTTATTTAAATAATATTTTTTCTTTTATTCCTACAGTGGATACAATGGGCTACCTGGGACTTTGCCATGAGTGTATGTATTTTCCTCTTATGATTTTTATAAAACTATATGGCCTGCGGCATTCACAACCGTCTATGCACATGAGACGCCATGGCTTCGTGATCGATGGTATCACTTTTGTTGCTTATTGTTAACAAGGCCGCATAGCTAGCATTCCCTTCTACTTAGTTTAATAAAATATTTTAATATCATAATGTGTTGTATGTACTCCAAACAATAATAAAATTGTAAAATGAGTTATATGAATATTTGTTTAACTTTTTTTTAATATAAGTAAACATTCTTTTGGTGTATATATATATATATATATAATTGACATTGAAGAGAATGGTAACAAGTTAATAACTATTTATTTAATATTGAATGATGACAAGTTAACAATTGTTTTATATAATGTTCATATTATAAGTACACATGTTATTTTTACATATTTTTTTTCAAATTATTATTTTTTTATTAAAAATAAAACCATAAAAATTGTCTATTCAATACTTTACACTAATGAGAAAATGAAATTTTTGTAATTTGGGTACATAGTAATTAATTATATAATATTATTTTTCAAATTATTTATAACTATTATACATAGTAATTAGTGATATAGTACATAGTAATTAATAAGAAGAGTACACAAAAGTCAATTATTTATCATTACACAATAAGAGAAGAGACATTTCAACCAATCATATTTGAGATAAACATAAATAAATTTTATTTAAAAATAATAAATTTAACTTCTAATGTTTGTTTAGTCAAAACAAAAGTAATAAAGTTAATTAAAAACTGAATAATTTATATCATGCAACAGGTATAATAAGATTGCAAAAAACAAGTATAATAATATTGTAAAAAACTATTTTCTTATAATATTACTATAGCTCTTCTACTGTTATTCATTAAATGCTCCTGCTTATTCATTATAATGTTGCAGTGGCTCTTTTGTTGAAATATTGTAGCAGCTCTTTTATTTTCCATAATATTGCAGTAGCTTTTTTATTATTCATTATAACATTCCTGGAGCTCTCTCATTATAATTGCATTCAAAATAATATTCTGCGTTTTTTAAAAACATGGTAAAAACCAGTCCACTGCATGTGCTCTTCATTTCATTCCTTCGGTTTTTATTTTTCTTCTATTCATTTTATTTCTTCCTTTCTTTGGTTTTTTTATTCTATTTATTTCATGATCACAGGAAATATTACTACTAATTTAGAATCCCAACTGTTCAATTGACATCGTATAGACTCCCCTTCCTTCTGACATTCGACAAATCCACTGGAGCTACATTATGTGTCCATTGCTCCTGATCGCCAGACAATAGGTGAGCGCGAACATGTGCTTCCTGCAACGTTTCATATCGCCTCTTTTCACCGCTCACACAAATTTCTATTTTAAACCATTTTTTTTTTTTCCAATTTCTTCCCAATTTAATATATTTTTTTTTAACTGAGTTTCTTTATTCTATTTTAAATGGTCTTCTCTTTTTAATTGTATCTTATTTGCATTTAAT
>APFE030944246.1:1297-13588 GCA_000404065.3 Pinus taeda
TCTCCAAGTGGAAGCAGGAACTATCAAAGAGAAGAGACTAATCAAGATCCCAAAAGATGACTCACCTCTCTGTAATCATCTATATATGGATCCCTCATCACAGAGATCCAGAGGCTGGAATTTTGTAACTTATAGAGAAGTGTTGTTGGTATTCTAGTGTACATTCACAGTGTTGGGTTATTTTGCTTTGCTTGAGGTGAAGAAGGGCTTCCTAGTTGGAGGATGATGCTGGGTTAGAGCTCATGGTTGTAATCCTCTTGCTACTTTTCATCTGAATAAAGCTATTCTTGTTTCCTTCCATATTCTTGTGTACTTTTTTGTATATGCTTGTATATGGTTAATGCACATCTGATCCTGCATCATTTATGAACTTAGATCTATGTTTCTTGCATAGTAGTATGTTGTTGTGATTCTACAGGTCCTTTTGAAGCTAAGCAGACAAAGAGAAAGTGGCAAAACTCTATCAAGAAAGAGAGGAAATTGAGCGCAAGACTCAGGTTGGCCCTCTTGGTTCTCCTCTCATCTATTTTCATAAAAGGAATCAATAGTAGACTTTTATTGTTTTTTTCTAAGATAGCCACCCATCTTAGTGGGAATAGCAGCATCCGTGTGGACACTATTCCCATATAACATGGAGCTCACCCAAAACCTATTCACATGCTTCATATTTCATTGAGATAGATTCTTTTACCAAATTAAGCCACTCATTCCACTAGACTTTTGATAATTTCAACGTTGATCACCTTCTAGAGGCCCCATGATTTGTCTCGACCTTTTCCTGGAAATTTATGATAATAGACTCACCAAAATCCAATTAATTCCAAATGAGCACACAAAATATGGATAATTTTTCATGTTTTTCTTCGATCGCATGGACAAAACTGCTCAGATCTGACCGGTCGCTCGCACAACATTGCCAGTCAGCGACTAGGAAGTTTTAGTCACTCCCATAAGCTTCTATCCATGTGATTGGGCAAAGCATAAGGTAAACAAGGTTTCTTGCCCTCAAACTTGCAACAAATATTCAGGGGGTTGCTATAACATTTAAACCATCCTTCCAAGCCAAACTTGACATCAGGAAATCAGTTGCATAACTTCAACAAGAATCCATGCACATCATCAACTAGACCTCTAGCATAAATGTAGCTCAACTTTATATTAAGCCTTATTACCTCATGACACCTTTCCTACAGACCTTTTGAGATTATGACAACATTTTACATCAGCATTAAACCCTAAACAAGTATACAACATAATCAAGATGATACATAGAGACTCATGAGTATCATCTTGATCAACTTGTATTTCTGAAAAATAAATATGACATTTACATACAACAATATGAAGCTGAGCACATACACAACTTACTTTCTCTCCCCCTTTCACATCAATGGCAAGGAGTTTTACATGGGAAGAGAAAATACATAACAACAATGTGATACATAGCCAAAAAATGAAGTACTCCCCTTGAAGAGGGGCAACAAATACTCCCCCTTGAGCTATTGAATATTCTCCCCTTGAATATTTTTTAGACCACACCATCTTGAAGAAGAAATGTACATGTAAAAGCAATCCATCTTGATATGAAGCAAGAAGAAGAAAGAAAACAATTCATAATGCCATGAAAAACATGCAAACAACCAATCACCACCCATTCTCCAAGTTTTGCAGTTGAAAGTGCACTTGGTGGCAGCCATATGACAACCACTAACTCCATGAAAAACTCCTCAATGCCTTCGAAAAGGCACAACACTCATCTACTCTCTAAGGTATTCAAATTTCTCCGTTGGAAGTGGCTTGGTGAAGATATCTGAAATTTGTTCATTTGAAGCAATATATTCCAACTTCACAACTTTGTTGACCACTTGTTCTCTTAGAAAATTATATTTGATCGGTATGTGCTTGGTCTTGGAAAGAATAATTTGATTTTTGGAGATACTTATTGCACTTGTGTTGTTTAACATGATGGGAAGGGTCTCTTCATACTCAACATGCATGTATTGAAGAGTTTGCATCATCCATGGTATGCATGTACAACAAGTGGCTTATACTATATATTCAGCTTAACTTTGTTTCTTGCTTGCCCAGGAGACCAAACAATCTCCCAAAAAATGAGTTGCTCCTGAAGTACTTTTCATGTCATCAATACTACCAGCCCAATCAACATTAGTAAAAGTAATCAAATTGAAAATTTTCCCTTTGGGATACCATAATCCATAGTCAAGAGTGCCTTGAAGGTACTTGAAGATCCTCTTTACAACATTAATATGAGTCTCCTTGGGATTAGCTTGAAATCTTGAGACCAATCCTACAACTTGCATAATATCAAGTCTAGAAGAAGTTTGATACAATAAGTTTCCAATCATGGAACGATGCATGGACTGATTTACTTATGGTGATTCATCATCTTTACTCAATTTACAACCAATTACCATAGGAGTGCATATTGGTTTGCAATATTCCATGCCATAATTCTTTTAATTTATCTCTAAGATACTTTTATTGAGAAATGAAAATGCCTTTATCATCTTGAATAACTTGCAAACCAAGAAAGAAAGTAAGCTCACCTAACATTGACATCTCAAATTATTTTTTCATTTCTTGTGCAAAATTTTGGCCCATCTTTTCCGAATCACTCCCAAAAATAATATCATCTACATACACAACAATTATTAGAAAATGATCACCTTTAAATTTTATATATAAATTGTTGTCCATGTATCCCTTTTTGAAGCCTTGTTGTTGTATATGTTTGTCTAGCTTTGCATACCATGTTCTTGGGGTTTGTTTCAAGCCATAAATAGCCTTTTTTCAACCTACACACTAGATTCTCATCCTTACCCAATAAGAAACCTTTAGGCTGCTCTATATAAACTTCCTCTTCTAGATCACCATTCAAGAAATATAATTTTACATCGATTTGATAGAAGTTAATTTTATTGTAGCATGCAAAGGCCAAAAAAATTATTATAGCATATAATTTAGCTAAAGGTGCAAAAGTTTCATGAAAAATCAATACCTTCTACCTGAGTATACCCTTTTCACACAAATCTTTCTTTGTTTCTTACCACTTTTCCTTCTTCATCTAGCTTGTTCTTGAACACCCACTTAGTTCCAATGATGTTTCTATCCTTTTGAAATCTCCCATGTATTGTTCTTCTCAATCTGATCTAATTCTTCATTCATTTTTTTGACCCAAAGTTGATCTTCTCTAGCCTCATTGAAGCTTTTGGGCTCTATTTGAGACAATAGTGCAAAATGTGCTTCATTGAAGTTATCCAACAACTTCCTCCTGGTTCGCACTCCAAGCTCTTTTCTTCCAATAATTTTAATTTCCAGGTGCTTCTTTTGGATATGACTTGGTGGAGCCTTCTTTGTAGTGGAGGTCCTTCTCTCTTCAAAAATTTCTTGGTCCTCATATTCTATGAAATCTTAATCAACTGCAACATCTTTGGAATCATTAGATTTAGACAAATATTCATCAACAACAATATAAATACTTTCGATTACCTTTTTGGTTCTCTTGTTGTAGTATTTGTACCCATTTCTCCTTAATAAATAACCAAGCAATATGCCTTCATCAGTGCTTGGTTCGAACTTTCCAAGTTTGTTTTCCATCCTCTTGATGTAGCATTTGCTCCAAAATATTTTGAAGTGGTCAAATTTTGTTGGTCTTCCTTTCCACAACTCATATGGATTTTTGTCACTGTTAGGCCTAAGAAGAACTCTATTAGCCAAATATATTGTTGTTTGAGCTGCTTCTCCCCAAAAAGTATTTGACACGCCATCTTCATCCAACATAGCTCGTGCCATATCTTGGACCAACTTGTTTTCCTCTCCACTACACCATTTTGTTGTAGATTTCTAGCTATGGAGTATTGCCTCTTGATCCCATGCTCTTCACAAAAATCAACAAATTCTTTGGACATGAACTCACCTCCTCTATCAGATATAAGACACTTTATCTTCAAATCAATCTCATTCTCAACAAGTGCCTTAAAATACATAAACTTACTGAAAGGTTCTGATTTTTCTTTCATTAGCATAATCCATGTGGCACTAGTGAAGTCATCAACAAATAATATGAAATATCTTTCACCTCTTGGGATTTGCTTCCTTGTAGGGCCACATACATCTATAGGTACTAGCCTCAATGGTCTACTTGTAGTGAACTCCTTAGATTTGAAATGCACTCTTGTTTGTTTCCCAAACTGGCATGACTTGCATATTTTGCTATCTAGTTTAGCCAACCTTGGTAATCCCATAATTGCTCTAATCTTTCTAATATTGACTAGATTGTCAAATTAATATGAACCAATATTCTACACCATAGCCAATATTCTTATTTTTTTCTCATGCAACAATTATGTCTAGTGTCGTAAAAAATATACATGTTGTTGTCACTTCTACTGGCCTTTGCCACTAACTTTCATGATTTAGCATTTCTAATCTCACACTCTTTGGATCTAAAAGTCACCTCATGCCCATTATCACACATTTGACTCACACTGAGGAGATTGTGCTTCAATCCATCAACATAAATCACATTATGAGATTTGGTTTTCTTGTCCAATCTAACTGTTCCTTTGTCTTTGATGGGAACTATTGCATCATTTCCAAAACTGACATTGCTTTTTTCATACTCTTTTAGCTGCAGGGATTTTCTCTTATCAACATTCATGTGCTTGGAACAACCACTATCAATCAACCATCGTTCATGCTAATCATGAGCTATCAAAGCAAGCTCACAATTTTCAACCTTTTTCTTCCATCTTTTCTCAACTTTCGACTGATTATATTTCCCTTGAGTGTGTTGCATGAAAGAGTTTGGAAAGCTAGATTTGCATTCACTAGCTTTGTGACCAAAGTTATTGCATCTAAAACACTTGATCTCATTCATTAGTGAAGAAAAATAATTATTTCCATTAGCATGAAAAATAGTTGGTCCTTGAGCAACTCTTGATCTATCAACATTTCTTCTAGGAAACATCTTCAACCTACAATTTATCTCTTTATGTCTAAAATTATTACATGCAAAACAATAAGCATAAAATAGTGTAGGATACCTGACTTTTTGTTGCCATGATGGAGGAGTGAAATTTGAGGATCTTGCTTGCTTCACTTGCTGATTTTCTGTTGATTTGATTTCATCTTCATTCTTTTAGAAATTATTTCTAGTTGCAACAATATTTGGTTGATTTTATTTTCCTTTTGAATCATTTGCATAATTGGTATTTGGTTGATCTTTGATGTTTTGTAGAGGAGGCTTGAAGCCCAAACCAGTTTTGTCCTCTTGTACATGTTGAGAATATTTTGCAAGGTTTCAGATCCCTTGACAAATTTCTGATTTAGACATGCCTTAGTTTCTACTTTTGATAGATTGGCCCTTAATGCAACAATTTTTCCTCAATTTTGTGACAATTTTCTTTCCATTCTTCTAGCTGATTGGTGAGCACATTTTCTTCCATTTTTGCTTCTTCCAACTCTCTCTTTAAGTAGATGATGTATTCTTCATGGGTGCATGCAATATGAGCTCCTCCAATACTTTGCTTCAAAAATTCATTTTCTTTTTCCAAATCAGCCATATTATTTTGCTGAACCACAATTTGTTGCAATAAATTTTCCTTGAATTTCTCAAGCTCATCCAACCAAGTCTTCAAATAATTATCAACCAAATAAGGTTTATTCTCCTTTAGTGTGTGTACTTCCTCTTTCAGCAGATTATTTTGGTTTCTAGCTTTTTTTAGCTCATCAAGTGTAGTAATGAGCTCACCTTCATAATCAATCTCTCCATCCTCAAGATCTGATTCATATTTGGACTCAAAATCCATAAGAACACATTCATTGTGCTCTTCTTCTTCTTATGAAGACTTCTCATTGCTCTCATATGAAATATCACTTTCTTCTTTAGTGTAGTAACTCCTTCTCCTTTGAGCTTCAACTCTTCGAAATTTTTGAGTTTTATCCTTTCTCTTCATATCCTTCTTCTTTTCCTCCTTTTCATTTCTTTTGTGGGGATATTTTGCAGGAAAATGTCTGAATTCACCACATTTAAAACACTTGAAAGGAAGTTTGACTTTATACTTTCCAGAACCTCTCTTTAATTTATTGGAAAACTGAGCAAATTCTTCTTCAGATTCGCTACTAGAATACTCTTCCTCTTCCTTGATTTTCTTTGGAAGTTCCTTGAGATTTTTGGTAAGACCCTTGACCTTCTTAGAGGCCTTGAATGCAGCTTCACTAGACTCAAATTTCTCTTCTACAATACAAATCTCATACTCTATAAGAATTCCAAGCAATTGCTCCATAGTGAGAGTGCTCAAATTAGATATTTATTCAATAACATAAACCTTGGGGTTAAATATTGTTGGTAAAGACCTCAATATCTTCTGAATAATGACTTCATATTCAAAATTTTCATTTATGCTCTTGATCAGATTGGTCATTGTCTCAACTCTTCGAAAATATTATGCAATATTTTAATCTTCCTTCATTTTCAAGCTCTCAAACCTCATCCTATAGGTTTCGAGCTTCACTTTCTTCACCTACTTATCACCTTCATAGTTATTCTCAAGTTTTTTCCAAACTTCTTTGGCTAATTTAAAATGCATGACTTTTATAAGCTCATTCTCACTAAGTATTGCAATAATAGAATTTCTGGCTTTGGAATTGTTTTGAAAATTCTTCTTTTCATTAATATATGATGGAAGAACATCAGGAATAACATATCCATACACCACAGTAGAGAAAACATCAACACTTAAACTCATGAGATGCCCTTCTATTCTCATCTTCCATAGATTATAGTTCTCACAATAAAAAATTGGAACCTTCACATCATGGCCAACCATTGTCCTTTTTCAAGTTATCATTTTAGCGGTCAAGCTACAACAAATGAGCTAGCTAAGTTACCAATTGTTAGACAAAAATAATACTGAGAGGGCAGAGGGGGGTGAATCAATATTATGAAAATATAAAATCATTTCTGCAAATAAAACTTATTCAGAAAGATATAACAAGATCATGCACATGAAAAACACAAATAATCATCACATGTAGACACTTGGATTTTAGGTGGAAAATCCCCCCTCCGAGGAAAAAAAACCACAAAATTGTTTGTTGCTTCTTCTTTATTATCCATTTATTCAAAATACTCTCATTTACATTACATCAACTAGCCACCACTAGCAATGGAGCACCCACCCCTTGACTAAAATGAGAAATGTTGGCCACAACCAACTTGGAGCACCCACTCCTATAATAGACAACCAACATGCACTTAGATTGAATTACCCAATTCAAGTACAAACAATTCTACAATAACATAATGAAATTCATAATTGAAAACAATGTTGCATAAACAAAACTATCATCAAATGAACACACTCATGAAGTCACAACTTCACACTCCAAATGAGAGAACAATTCTCTTCACAGACACTCTACAAAATGATCTTCAATCTCTGCTCTCAATTCTAAAACTATTGAAGGATCATTTCTGAAGCACATAATGCAATAATGAAGCTCTGAACTCATTGTAAAACTCACTGGTTGTGCACTTGCACTTCATGCCCACTCACTCACTCACACTGCTAGAGAACCCACCAAAATGAGCAACCTTTCTCCACATATTTTCAATATATGAGATCAATTAATTCTTCAAGTGATGGATCTCACCCAAAACCTATTCACGTGCTTTAGTTTTCATTGAGTTGGATTTTTTTACCAAATCAAGCCACTCATTCCACTAGTCTTTTGATAATTTCAGCTTTGATCACCTTCTAGAGGCCCCATGACTTGTCTCAACCTTTTTTCGGAAAATTTCGATAATAGAATCCACAAAAATAAAATTAATTCCAAATGAGCGTGTGAAAACCAGAGTTTTTTTCATGTTTTTCTTTGGTCGCACGCAAAAAAGTGCACAGATCTGATCGGTAGCTCTCACAACACTACCCGCCAGTGAACTAGGAAGTTCCAGTTGCTCCCATATGCTTCTATCCATGCGACTGGGTAGAACATAAGGTAAAACAAGAGTTCTTGCCCTAAAACTTCCAATAGAGCTTCATGGGGTTGATATGATCTATAAAACATCCTTCCAAGCCCAACTTGACATCAAGAAATTAGTTGCATAACTTCAACAAGACTCCACACACATCATCAAATAGACCTCTAGCACAAATGTAGCTTAGATTCAATTGAGGTCTTATTACCTCATGAAACCTATCCTATAGACCTTCTAAGATTATGAAAACATTTTACATCAACATGATAACCCTCAACAAGTATACAACAGACTCAAGATGATACATAGAGACTCATGAGTACATAAATTCAACATATGACATCAATGGAAACACAAGCATGCCAACAAGTTTGTTAGATGGTGTGTTTGTAGAAATGAAATCTACCTCTATAATCATAGTCATTGATTTATGAAGTTTGGCTTATAAGAATAACACAAATCACACTTATATATATGAAATATCATTTCATACCAATCATTCATTTGACATATAGATGGTGCATTCTACACTAAGTTCCCTTTTTACCCAAAAAATTCATTGATGGCTATGCAGGGTGGAAGAATCAGTCTCCATTTTGATTGTTCAATTACAAAGGTTAGTATATATTTATTGTGTAACAATTTCATGAAATACTTGTTGAATGTTTAGTACATTATCATTTTTAAATATGGTCCAAATGTTCCATGCAACATTTTTATGCAATGACATTCTCTTTGAAACCATTTAGCACTATCATCCAATTTTTAATTGATTCGAGAGATACAAATGGAATTCCAATAACAATTAGTAGATCTGGTGTAGTGAATACATTGTTGGTGGCATTATGTGTCATATGTTTCATCTTTCGCCCTTGGACATTAGAATTGGCATGAAGGGAATGCCTTAAGGAATATAGGTGGAAGAGTGGAACTATAGTCCCAATTAGGACATCATTAGGCATGTCTAATGAAGAACCCTCAAAGAAAAGTGGAATTAGTATAAATCTTGTTTAGAATGGGAATCTATAATGAATTGAAACATAAGTTGTATGGGTTAGTGAATTCATAATGAAATTTTCCTAATTTTTCAACTTGAAAGTGTCTTCAACTTATCTTGCCTTGACTTGATGGAGATTTAGTTGTTAATAACTTATTAGATGGATTATCTCGAAAAATTTTGAAGTCATACCTACTTTTTCAACAAGTAATCCTTGTATCCTAATATATATAACTTCTTATAAATAACATCTATGAAGCATACCCAAATGGTGATCGAGGGTTAGTTGTTGGTTTCCAAATGCTAGGTGTGGGCCAGTAACTATGTAATATCTTGGTCCTCCATGTTAACTTGAGTGACTAGAATCTGTTGGCCGTTGCTAGGTTCAATTTGGTTTTAAATAAGTTTGCATGTTTCTTATCTAAGAATTAAGTTTCTTACGAGAACCTCATCAAATTTAGACATTGATACTTAAATATCCAAATTAAATATATGTCTAACTATATGAATTGCCTAACAAATAATGGGTTGAGATTGTGGTTCTGGTTAGGCATGTTGCTAATGGGTGACAAGTTGTTGGAACATACTCATCATATCGTGCATCATTTTATCATAGAACCCCTATTTTTGTTATCAGGATCACTTTCGATGTTGAGTAACAAAGGCTTTCAAAAATAATCATTGTTTCTCACATTTGTTCAATGCAAACTTAGAAAAGGTATAGTCTTAGGAATTTCCCTAACCATTAAACATTTTTCATAAAGATATATGACTTAGAAGATATAAGAATAGAAACATAATTGTTGCGATATAAAAATAAGAAATGATTGATAATGGATCATTTAGAGACATGCTTCAATATATAATCACAATATGATCAAATAAAATCCCATTTCAAGGAAGGTTTATTGATTTGAGAAAGAGATAGGAAACACAAGCTTTGACTCTATCAAAATATGTTTAAATGATGGATGTGAATTCATCACCACATATAACCCTTTGGTATTTTCAATAGAGGAAATATTATGGAGTTTCAAGATGTGCACCTAATGGACATAAAAGACCTATTTAATATTATAGCTATATTGATTAAATGGTTGGTAAACAAAAATAAGTGTCATTCCATGATAAGCATCTAAACACTTACTTCATGATACATCTCGCATTGCCAAAATTAAAAAAATGATAAAAGTTAACTAAATTATAAATTTATTTTAAATATTTTATATTTATTTACAAATATATTATGTGTTTCCATATAAATCACAGAAAACATGTAACAAATAAATTGTGGAGTCTTAATTTGTAAATGAACTTTGTTCATGATACAATCCATGGTTTTCAATACCACATGGTTTTGAGATAAATCTCAACCTTTCATCTATGAATACTACTAAGAATATTTGATGGAAATCTATATTATCCACTTAATAATTATTCATCATTAAATTAAAATTCTAGAAATACTATTCCAAAATCAAGACATTTATCAATAATATTATTATTGGTAATCTCAATAAAAATAAACATTACAATATAATTATTAGGTCATCTCAATAAAAATAGTGAATCCAATTTTATTCTTTTTCCACAGAAAAAAACTTGTAAATTTTATTAATAGAAATAAAAATTACACTTTGTAAACACACAAACTGTGTATGTTGTAGAGGCATGAAAGAGAAATACTGATACACTAGTGAGCATAAATGGGCATATCTAGAGCTAAAACCTCCATGAGCATACAATCATATGCCAAGAAAAAACAAGAAAGACAAAACAATTAAAGATGAAATTTATGGATGACAAGAAGAGCTAATTTTTTTTTTTTTTTCCCTTCCTTATTTGAACCTATTGCCACCCATTTGGATCTATATCAACCATAACCAAAGCTAGTTCTCATCCCTCCTCTAGATGAGGGGCTTCCTTGTCTGAATTTGAACCCTTTGAGGAATGTTCTTTTCTAGTTCCACCTAGACCCGTCAAAGGTTGATGTTATAATTTTGGACCCATCGATGGAGGAATGAAAAATACATCTTGAATCACTAGCTCACCCTCCATTTTTCTTGCGATTTTTTTTGGATGTGTCTCTTTGGTATCCTCTTCCTCATCTTCCAAAAGAGGAGGTTCACTAAACTACCATCCATTTGGTCTGGTTGGCTTCTTCTTTTTTCTTTTTTAGATCTTCTTTGCCATAGGACACATGTTATGAAGATGCCTTGTTTGGAAGCACACACGACATCTGAAGGTTGTGTTCTCATAATCTAGAGTTTGAGACCACTAGAAATTCTCGTGCTTCAAAGTGATGTGATATAGTAATCCTTTGCTAAGATCTATCTCCACACAAATCCTAACAAAGGTGAAAATTCCTTTTTTTTTTTCCTTTCCATGTCCATTTTTTTGTATTTTCCCAGTTTGTTCCCAATGTCTTTAAGGACTTGGTGGTGCCAAAAAGGAAGGGGAAGATTTGGGAGTCTAGCCTAGAATGACATAGTGGTGATCACCATGGATGTAGCATCAAAACTAGGGAACCACAAAGTAATTGGTAATCCATCTCTACCTAATAACCAAGGCCTTTCATTTAGTACAAAGTCAAGTTCTTTTTTAGTGTCAAATTGGACCACAAAAAATCCTTAAAACATAGGTAAATATCACAATCAGGTGTGCATGAAGTGAAAACCCAATGATGTAATGCTTCAAGTTTTGGCCAGAAGCCATGAAATATACATATAATGGCTTTAGATTCTAGTGTTGTGAATAAGGTGGATACATGTGGGATATTGACCTCCATGGATGGAGCTTTCTTCATTTGGTTCAAAATATATGGGTTTGGAATATTGTAATTCAGATCGGCTAAGTTTTTTGTCATAGAACTAGAAACCCTCACTTTAACTACATCTTTGAATGAGATACCTGAACCATCTGTAGCCCTGGTATTCTGAGCACCTCCACATAGTATATAATTTAAAATTATTGTAGAGTTCTTAGATATATAGGTTTCTTTGAGTTGTGTGTGGTCATGGAGGATTTTTCCTTCATATTGCGGGTGTTGAAATTTTCGGGGAATGCCCCATTTCGCTTCAATGGTCTTTTTGAGGGATAAAATCGAGTATGGAATTTTTGCCCAAATAATTGTGGATTCCCCCCATATACCTGATGAAGATATGAAAGTGTGTTTTTATTTATGGCTCTATCTGGACAAAGTGAGCATTAGATGACGTGTTAAAGGTGTAGTGGGTACCCTATCCCAGGACCTGTTGAGGCCATGTGGCTCAATGTGCGAACAAAACAACAT
>APFE030944249.1:0-13975 GCA_000404065.3 Pinus taeda
TAATACATATTAATATTTTAATTTTCCTAAGTTTAGACTTAGGAACCCGTTAAAATTATTAATTATTTTAATATCTCTCCATTCGGGTGGAATTTCCCCAAACGATTGCTAGGTCTTGGAGATCTCATGTGCCTTAACTTCTCCACCAATTTTCATGACTAGAGCACATCCGATGCTACCAAAAATCAACATCCCGAATTCCTCAAGACATATCAGGCCATCAAAGAGAATTTTTCATGGAAGAGTCTCAAGGGAGACGTATTGTGGCACATGCAAGGGTGCGTAGCCTGTGAGAGGAACAAGGGAGAGCCATCACCAACAGCATGACTACTTCAGTCGCTCCCCACTCTAGAGAGGAAATGGGAGAGCATGTCCATGGATTTCATCACGGGTCTTATGGTTGCACAAGGGCGGGATTGCATTTATGTTGCGGTGGATAAGTTGATCAAATTTGCCCATTTCTTCACCATCCCTTCAAGATCTTCAACCTCTCAAGTAATAGATTTGTTCTTTAGGGAGGTGTTTTGGTTGCATGGTCTTCCAAAGACGATAGTTAATGATAGTGACAACTTGTTCATGGGGGCTTTTTGGCAGGAGTTATTCAAAGTGATGGGGACAAAGCTCACACCCAGTACTAGCTATCACCCTCAGGCGGACGGGCAGACCGAGATTGTGAACAAGTGGCTAGAAGGTTACATGTGTAATTATGTGACTGGGTAGCAAGGGGCATGGGTGAAGTGGCCGCACCTTGGAGAATTTTGCTACAACACCACCTACCATATGTCAATTGGTATGCCACCCTTCCATGCCCTTTATGGTTATGATGTACTTTCTTTCTTTGACATGATTTTTGGAGATCGCAGGGCCCTAGGGGAAAAGGATTGGGTCCAAGAGAGCCAAGAGATCCTTAAGGCTCTCAAGGACAATTTACAGATGGCAAAAAAACCATTAGAAAATGTACTCTGACAGACGCAAGGTGGAGAGGTATTTTGAGGTGGGAAACATGGTCTATTTGTGTCTCCAACCATATAGGCAGTCATCACTAAAGCAAAAGGGGGCTGAAAAACTCAAGCCTAGGTTCTACAAGCCCTACAGAGTGTCTAGATGAGTTAGAGCTTTCACTTAGGAACAAGGTGCATAACATTTTCCATGTTTCGTGCTTGAAAAAGGCACTTGGGTAGCGGGTCATAGTCTTTATAGAACTCCCACCATTGAACGATGAGAGGCATCTAGAGTTGGTGCTAGAGGCTATTATGGAGACTAGGGAAAGGAGGCTCAAGAATAGAACCATCATATAACATTTGTTCAAATGGAAGGATCTTCCAGAGGAGGAGGCCACATGGGAAGGTGAACAGGTATTGCAACATCTAACACTGAAATAACTTGAGAACAAGCAAATTTTCGCAGGGGAACTGTAATATCCCTAATTTCCTAAGTACAAAAGGGGATTACTCATTTTTAATAAAATTTGGCCATTAATAAATATTTTGGAGGTTAGACTTAGGAAAGGGGAAAATTTAAGTTTTTGGTAGATGTGGGGCTACTCACAAAAGAATACACACCCGCTTGAGGAACACACACTTGTGGAAGAGCAGAAATTGGAGGGAAAACTCGACCTAGTGGAGTGGAGATTGGGCCCCACTAAGGGGAAAGGAGGCAACAAGCTTAAATAGAAAGTGAGGGCCATTGTTTGGGGCTTTTCTCAATTTTATTTCTGAACTAAGTATTTACTTCAGTTGTTCAACTAAGTGAACAAGTGTTATTTAGCCCAAGAGATTCCAAGCAGTATTTAGCCCAAGAGATTCCAAGCAGAATGCTCAGCTCTTGCTTTGGTGGACCTAGAGTGCCACCCGAGTGGAGTCAAGGGGAGTCAATTGTCACACCTGGAGATTTTCTAGGGCAGGGAATTGGAGGCTTCTCTCAACTACTGTGCAGTAGAGAACGTTGGAGAGAAATGCGTGGCACTTGGGGAATTCATATGAGAGAAGCATTCTTGCTAGGTATTTTAGAGCTGGTTTGGGACATCAATTGCAGACATTTTGGGGTGGTTTGGTGGGCTGGAATTGAGGGAGCTGCTGGGGGAAATTTTATATTTTCAGGGCCTACGAAATTCCTAGGCAGAGGCACACGTGGGAGTTTGTGGCAGTACCTTTTTGTGGTTTTGGTGGATAGGAAATTGTGGGGAAGGAATTGTAGAAATTTACTGGCAAATTTGGGAGCTCACTTGGTGGATTGGAGGGTCTATAGCAGTAAATTCTCCATGCAGTGCATTGAGCCAGCCGAGCCAGAAATTTCACACCTTTTGTGGGTTTTTCAATGGAGCAGATTGGGACCAATTCCTTGCTGGGTCTTGTGGGAAAAATTTCAGGCTAATCCGAGCATTCCAGCAGGAGTTTTGAGCCATTTTCAGACAACAACAGTGGCACAATTTCTGGCCAGCGCAGAGACAGTTCCAGGGTCGATGTTTCTATTGATTGGGGGCATCTTTTTCACCTGGGTGCACTTATTCCTTATTATTGTACTCTCATTTACTACAGATTTTAATAAAATACACCTTTGATGCTTCCTTGCAAAACATTTGCATTTATTTGGAGCAATAGGTTCATGTGATGGACGAATGGTTCAAGGTGGATGAATTGTGATGGGCGAATGGTTTAAGGTGGATGGATTTGTGAGGTTGGTACTAGGTTTGGAGAAAATGGTTGTGGTTAATCACTTGCTCTCACGCAATCATATTGTACGTGTTCCACACTTAGAATGGATTGAAAGGAATACAGTAAAGATAAATGGATATACAAGAAAAATCAAGTCTCACGCAATCATATTGTACGTGTTCCATATTTAGAATGGATTGAAAGGGGATACAGTAAAGATAAATGGATATACAAGCAAAATCAAGTCTCAAAGAGTAGTTTCCTTGCATCATAGATATTTTAGAATATTTAAATCTCCATTCTGGAATTAGACTGTGATATGCAGAACCTTTGTCTACGCATAATTCACACAACGTCTTGGACATTTCCTTTCGTCAGTAATACAAATCATGCACATATCAACTTTTTTTTTGGGTGTGTCCCTAAAAATAGGGCCAAGGGTTTCACACTTCCTTTTTCCTTCCAGAGTTTCTTGCTCCGGTGCATGATAAAACCAATAAAAAAATTGTTTAAATATTTGAAGTGTCTGAGAATCATATAAAACAAGAGAGAAACAACTTATCTGAATATTTCCATATTCGGATAATCTACTTAAAAGGGAAAAGAATACAATATAAAATGGATTCCCATAGTCACTAGCTGAACATATATCAGTAAAGTTGAATTGAACTAGTGACCTTTTAGTTGACGGGCATTATAACCTACTTTTATTAGAATGCTTATTCCATCCCTTAGCAGAAAATTATGTTGAAGTTGAAACCATGAACATTTGCCTCCAACAAAAACAACATTTTTTTAGTAAATTCAGTTACAGATGCTGTTATAGATGCAGATTGATTGGGATGTGTATACATCAATTTTTAAGAAAATTCTCTTTGACACGGCATATATGAGAAATATTCCAAATTGTGAAACTAATGTTAAATATGATTGCATGGAGAAAAAGTGTAGTGGTCAAAGTAATCCTACGTAACCTTCCTAAAAATTTCTATGCATAAGCCTAGAGTTCTATGTGGTTTTGAATATTATTACTGGTAAAGTCATAAATAGCTACCAAAGCAAAGGTCAATGGAGCTAATGTTATTATTGTCAGATCAAATGCTTCTAAGAGCTAATGTTATTATTGTCAGATCAAATGCTTCTAAGAGCTAATGGTTTGATAGATTTTCAAACATAAAAATATTTACTGACATGTTTAAACATGGCAAAAAATTCTCACTAAAGGAACTCTACTTGATTGAAGGTTAGATTGCCACATATCTACAGTCTGGTAAGTATATAATCAAATTTTCGATTGTTGAAATTTCAATGCATATTTCAATGCTTCAATGTTTTTTTTGGTTTTTATTCCCTGAGAGCAATTCATCCGAGCCATATCAAAATATATCCATACATGTCCAAGATGGACCCCTTATAGATATGGATCTATGAAGGATTTTCCAGAGATACCTGAAAACGATAAAGATAAAATTTATATTCAGGAGCATGCAAATGTTTATGAGACTAGATCTAATAATTACAAATAATAACACGTATAATTAAAAGAACTAAATAATGAGCTAAGAATCGCCTTTGAGTGAGATATTTGGGTAAAAATCATTATTTTTTGGGAGTGCAAGTATGGTGGAGTAGTCTAAGACAACCTAGGTTAGTATTCACTTCAATCAACTATGGATAACTTTTTATCGCTAATCAAGTTAATTCCTCAATCACTAATTTCAGATCTGATTGTAATATTCTAGTGAGGTAAAATTAGGGTTTGTATGTTATTGCTTACGTGTATTAACTCTCATAATTTCCAGATCTGAAAAGTAGCTAAATGGTGATTTAAACTTGCCATAAATATTAGTAAATTTGAATTTTGAACTAACATCCAGTAAATTGCAGTGGAATTTTTTAGCCTTGAATTAGATATGAATTTATGTGAATCTAGGGTTAAAACACTCTTAAATTTGAAAAAATGCAATCACTTAGTAAATGTGAAAATTAAAATTACAAAACAGCCATGACAGATTATTTAAATCACCCTTTTTTAATGCAAAATTTGGGGACAACAAGGTAGATTTCTATAAAGACGCAATTCACAGCTTGAAACTAGTGCTATCTACCATGCAATACATGGTGTCTAGGGCTAATTTTTGTGTAAGCAACAGAAATAATTTTGTGTAAGCAACAGAAAATTCCACACCTACATAAAACAAAAGAAAAGGAGTGAAAATATAATTTTGTTTGGCTAGAAAGTAACTAGTGCCTAAATAGCAGATATGGGCATATAGGATAAACTAAGACTCTTCATGGAAGCTTAAAGTAGAATTTAAAAAGGATAGCGATGAAGTATTCAAACTGTAAAATGCAACTAACTAATGATGAATGACACATAATGTTAAGCAAAAATTCAAAAGTAAGATAACAAAATCAAGCATGAAGAAGAACCGTTTATCTAATTTGTTGCTTATAACAAGCTTATTACTACTTCTAACACTAAATGACATTCTCAAAATAAATATTGAGAAGCTGCTCACTCATTGGCAAAGGCAGCTTCTCTGCATCTGGGCTAGTAAGATACAAAGAATTAGTTCCAGCCAACTTTTCAATTATGTACAGCTATCTAGAAGCTCGAGGTAGACTTGGCGAATGAATGGGCCTTGTTACCTCCCTCTCACCTAAGGGTAACTTGAGGACATCATTCTTCCATGATCTACATTGTAGACAATGGTCCCAAAGATGATGACCAACATTCTTTGTAGATGACAACTCCTCAGACGCCTCTTATTATATCATGCTCATCTCACTTGATCAACATACTCATCTGATGGTGGCAGTTCAAAATACATGAGGTACAAGGTGTTTACATTTAATATATTAGGCATTTAAGTAAGCATCATTGGTTGAAGTTAGATAACAAATCATGATCGCTGTGTTGAATTTCCACGATCTTGGGTCTAGGATAGAATCTTAAAATCTCTTACGCTACCAAACCAAGAATCTCAACATAACTACTTTGTACAGCGGAATATAAACAGCGATAAATCACACATGCATAGAATATAGACATTTTTTACAGTTTTCAACCCAACTCCAGGGCTTCCGTACCAGGGATAATGGCCCTCATACATCCATTAGTACAAGATACAAAACTGGGGCTTGGTTTCAGTCCATCAACAACCAATCTGCCCTCAACAAGATATCTAACCATCTCGCTGATGAAGTCGACTCGCTCAACTCCCCTCGATTGTACCCTGTACCTCCTTGGTCCTTCGGCTCCTGATCGACAGCTCCAACCTCTATCAATGCTCCAAGTCCATCTGGCCACTGAATCTTGGCTATTCAATCCGCTCACTAGTTGATCGCTTGTCCATCAACGCATCAACACATCAAGACTCTTGTCAAGTTGTTCACAGCTCCCCTTTTGAACAACTCTCAATTTTCCCACTGTTGCTCCTCAACTACTCAAGGACTTGCGCTCACTATGGTTTTTCTGTGCTGCTCCGATGAAGACCAACATAGGGCACGAAGGGTTGCCACTTATCACTGCAAGATGTCCATCTCCCACAATGAACATGGGCTAGGAGGACTACCCATCTTCTGTTGTAGATGTCCTTCTCCACACACAAGTCTTGGATTTCACAAATTGCTCCTCTGGTTCATCAACCGTTGGGCTCAAAAACTGCCTCTCTCGCAACTACCCTTGTCCATCAAGGTGTTGCTCACGGGGCTCCAAATTGGAAACTATCACGTTGTCCTCCAGCAGACCATAAGTTTCCAATCTCATCCACACTTGGTCTTCTCTCACGCTACCCTCTAACAGTCCATGAGAGACCAAGTCCACGTTGTAGCACTTGCAACTAGTTAGGGCATCCCCACACTTAAGAGACCCTTATGCATGGATACCTAGAGACTCCACCAATATGCCCTTTGTTTTGCAATAGAGGAGCTATTTGGGCATCTACAACTTGTCCTCTCCTAAGACACCATCTTGCCTTCCAATCTAATGTGCCTACTGTCACCTTGGCTGCTTGGTAGGCCTCCCAACAATCCACGTGGGCTCCTCCAACAACTCCTAAGGTCTCCTCAAGCTGCCCATCAAACTTATCCAAGTTTGGTCAACATTTTTGACCCAAGATCCTCCAAAAAACACTGTTGTAATGATGTTTGACTTCGTTATTGTGACAGTTCTGGTTAGGACACATGTTGTAGCCCTAACTCCACCTAAAAATCAACAAACAAACCCTTTCAGGGCCGACATACCTTAAGAAGGCACCTCCTTTGCCACGTTGCCTCTTTTAGGGCCTAGCCTACCCTTGACAGCCCTTACGCAACTCTTAACTGTGTGCTAAGGCCTGCAACCTAGCACAACAGTGCTCTTGTTGCACTGACCCTCTCCAAACAATGCCCAAACACCTTCCAAACAACAATTTTTTGCTCCTTAGGAACTCGGCCTAACAACCAACCTTCTCGGCCCTCATCACAGCAAACTCGACCCCTATTTTACCCACTGTTCCAGCCCAAAGACAATCCGCACTTGCCTCAGCCACATGGCCTGACTTCAAATCCCTTCCTTTCATGTTGTTTAGGCCTCCTCCTTTCCTGCGATTTTAGAGCTCCTTTCTCTAGGAGAGACGTTGCCCTAAAGGATGACTAAAATACATCAATTCACCCTCTTTTTATAGCCAAATGAGGGGCTCCAACGAATAGATGAAGAGACACATCTATTGGTTATTTTTTACATCAAGCCTACATGACTTCAAAACCAATAATTACTTGTCAACTTCAAAAATTCATTTCTCCACTTCTACAACTCGAAATTCGACGATTCTCTAAGCATTGGATTCTCCTTTCCACCCTCTATCATCTCATGCCATCACATGTATAAATGTGCTTCAAGAATTGACCCAAACATGATTGAGTGCAAAATCCCAAGCTTGGGTTCTAAGCCCACAAACCTACTTGTGGTGCTTTGACCTCAACCCTCAAACACTAGGGCTTGGAGTACCTCCCAAGCTACACAAAAATCGACACTCCCTCTTAGCGAGGGAGGTACTTCCAAGACTAGAAAGTAACCATCCTCATCTGACAACGACACTAGCCCATTTGGCATCCATTACTATAGCATACCCTATAGAATGAATTCGACAAACTCGGTAGTGCCTCTGCCTCATCATATCTAAACCTGAAGATCCCAAACCTCCATAGGGCTGCTCCCTTTGAGGCTAGACTCCCTCTGAGCCTACACGATCTCCACTGGCTCAGTCTTGAAAGAACTCATCCTCCTAGATCAAATACCACCCATGAAAATCCCTCCAATCTCGGATATGCAACATCACGATCCGATGAAGACTCTAGCCTTCCAACATGTAGTCCATCACATGAAGCCATCTCGATCATCCTGATCTCGTCCATACTAAAGAAACCCTCGAGCTATCCCAACCATCCATGACAAGACATAGGAAGTCCACGATATACAAACCACCACACAACATACTGAAGTGCACTAGGTTCACCACCGATCCACCAGAACTCCCATCCCATCTCATCATGTAGTCTATTGAGACCACATCTCCATGTCCTCAGCTGAACCCTTTGCTCCATGATCCAGAGACCCACAACTCCCTCTGAGTTGCTTTGCTGTGCACACTCTCATTCACTGTACCTCAAAGTAGCTCAGATAGCCTTTGATACCATGTTGAATTTCCATGATCTTGGGTCTAGGATAGAATCTTAAAATCTCTGACACTACCAAACCATGAATCTCAACAGAACTACTTTGCACAGCGGAATATGAACAACAGTAAATCACACATGCACAAAATATATACAACTTTTTACAGTTTCAACCCAACTTCGTTATATTAAACAACATATAATACAACAGTCTAGGTCTCCCATACCAGGGATAATGGCCCTCATACATCCATTAGTACAAGATACAAAACTGGGGCTTTGTTTTAGTCCATCGACAACCAATATGCCCTCAACAAGATATCTGACCATCTGGTTGATGAAGTTGACTCTCTTAGCTCCCCTCGGTCGCACCTTGTACCTTCCCGATCTGCAGCTCCTGCCTCTATCAATGCTTTAAGTCCATCTAGCCACTGAATCTCGGATATCCAATTTCCTCACTAGTTGATCGTTTTTCCATCAATGCATCAACACATCGAGACCCCTCTCGAGTTGTTCATAACTCCACTTGTGAACAACTCTCAATCTACCCACTGCTGCTCCTCAGCTACTCAAAGACTTCCGCCCACTATGGTCTTCCTGTGCTGCTCTGATGAAGACCAACATAAGGCACGGAGGTTTGCCACCTATCACTGCAAAATGTCCACCTCCCACAATGAACATGGGCTAGGAGGACTACCCATCTTTTGTTATAGACGTCCTTCTCCACACACAAGTCTTGGGCTCCACAAACTGCTCCTTTGGTTCATGAACCCTTGATCTCAACAACTGCCTCTCTCGCAACTACCTTTGTCCATCAAGGTGTTGCTCATAGAGCTCCCACTTAGACACTATCACGCTCTCCTCCAAGAGACCATAATTGCCCAATGTCATCCACACTTGATCTTCTCTCACGCTGTCCTCCAACAGTCCACGAGAGACCAAGTCGACATTGTAGCATCTGCACCTAGTTAGGGCATCCCCACACTTAGGAGAACCTTACATAATGTTTCCCACAGACTCCACCAATCTGCCCTTTGTTATGCAATAGAGCTATTGCACAAATCTGGGCATCTACAACTTGTCCTCTCCTAGAACACCATCAACTCATCAACCAAGGTAACATCTGCAACACTTCTTGTTGTTGTCCTCTAGCCTTCCAATCTGATGTGCCTGCTGTCACCTTGGTTGCTTGGTAGGCCTCCCAACAATCCATGTGGGCTCCTCCAAACAACTCCTAAGCTGCCCATCAAACTGATTTAAGTTTGGTCAACATTGTTGACCCAACATCCCTCCAAAAACACTGTTGTAATGATGTTTGACTTCACTGTTGTGTAATATCTCGTTTCAGAGATATTCCCCAAACCCCATCAAACTCCAACCAAATACATACAAATGATATAGTAACCGAGAAGCTCAAGGTGATAAAAATAACAGTGGTGCAACATATAATAATGTAAACATGAAATATAAGCAGATACTCAAGAAATGTAGAGAGAAATGCTAAACCATTTTATTATACTGAGTAATGGAATGAGTACAAGAGGTGATCAGAAAGATGGCACCTCGACTTGCACAAGGCAAGTGAAGAAATACACTCAGAATAGCAAAGGAATGGCCTCTCTCTGAACTGCGTCCAAGCTGCTGGATAACTGTCGTGCTGCTGCTACTGTTGGAAAACAAATGAAGATTTGGGGTTGTTCCCCTCCTCAGAAAATGCTGAAACCTTGGAATCAAACTCTACTCAAGAAACCTAGAAAAACCCAGAAAGCTTTTCTGGAATAGCCGACCCCCAAAAATAACCCCCTTGGCGTTCTACGTTGTCCCTCAAGGCTCTACGCTGCCATTGAATGGAATCCTCCAAAACTCAACCTGAAACTCTACAAAAATCCTCCAATATGCAAGAGCTGAACCCTTGCTCAATCTCCCAACTCAAATCCTCCGCAAAACCCTCACTCCGAAACTCCCACCAAAAGAACTGCGTCCCTCTCTCAAGACTGCATAGTTGTCCAAAAATGCATCATTCCTTCTCACTCCAAAGATCAATCCTCCTGCAAAAGACTGCTAAAAACTACCTTGCCTGAGTAAGCACTCGAAGTCCCTCGGGGCTAAGGGTGAGATCTCCGAACGGAGACACTCAATGCACTAAACAGTGCTGCAAATAGGCTAAACAGCCAGCGTGCTCTAAGTCGAAGTGACTAGCTCAAATGCACATAATCGAATGACAAAATGAGGAGGCTCCTCTCTCCTTTAAAGCGTTGGCCCCTCTCAATCCCAAGGCCCACCTCCTCCAACGTAATCCCTCTCTTGCCACATGTTCCTTTCCATCTACGCAGTCCCTCCAAGTGTCTGCGTGGGCCCCATCTATGCGTGGTCCTTTGGCCCCCCTTGGCTCCCCTTTAAGTCACAACGTTGTGCTACTAGGGAGTGACTTTATTCTAAAAGTGAATTATGTCCCCTTTTTCTCACCTTTTTATTTATAAATAACTATATAAGGCAAAATTGAGCAAAATCGAATATTCCAATTAGCGATGGCTAGTTAGGAATATTATAGTCTCCCCCGGCAAAGTGTTGCTTGTCCTCAAGCAACTAAAGTGATGGATGCTGCAAAATTTTCTCACTCTCCCAAGTGGCATCCTCATCTGGTAAATTCTTCCACCTCACCAAGAATTCCTAGACCATCCTTCTCCGCAGCTGCCTCTCCCTGGTATCAATAATAGCCTCTGGCTACAACACCAAATGCTCCTCATCATCCGTGGGTGGTTGCTCATCTGTCACTGTCACATGCTGCCCCGATGCCTTTTTCAGGCATGATACATGAAAGACGTTATGAATCTTGCTCCCTTGGGGCAGCTCCAACTCCTACTCAACCTGTCCAATCCTGCGTATCACCCCGTATGGCCCATAAAAGCGGGGTTTGAGCTTCTCAGCCCCCTTCTGCGCCAGTGACAACTGTCAGTATGGCTGTAATCGTAGGTAGACCAAGTCCCCTACCTCAAACTGTCTCTCCACCCGACCCCTGTCAGCATACAACTTATGTTGGTTCTGCATTGTAGCCATATTATCCTTGAGAGCTCAGAGAATATCCTGACTCTCCTGGATCCAAATCTTGAATCTCGGAGCCTTGCTAACACCAAGATAAGGGATGATATCCATACAAAGCATAGAATGGTGACATACCAATGGACATGTGATGTGTAGTGTTGTAGTAGTACTCCCCCAGATGCAGCCACTTCAGCCATGCTCGCTGTTGCCCATTGACATAGTTACGCAAGTAGCCCTCCAGCCACTTGTTAACTATCTTTGTCTGCCTGTTCATCTGTGGGTGATAACTGGTACTCGGTGTCAACTCTGTCCCCGCCAACCAGAAAAGCTCCTGCCAAAACCCGCCCATGAAACGGCTGTCCTTGTCACTGGTGATGGTCTTAGGAAGACCATGTAGCCTGAAGACCTCTCTGAAGAACAGCTCGGCCACCTACACTGCTGTGTAGTGTGCAGATATGGCAAAAAAATGAGCGTACTTTATCAGTCGGTCAACGACGACAAAGATGCAATCCTTGCCCTGTACCATGGGCAACCCTATGATGAAGTCCATCGAGATACACTCCCATTTCCCCTCCGGAATGGGAAGAGGCTGCAATAACCCTGCGGCATGGCTCATCTCCCCCTTGTTCCTCTGGCAAACATCGCACCCCCAGACATGCTGGAGTACGTCCTCCTTGAGGCCCTTCCATGAGAACCTCTCTCTAATGGCCCTGTAGGTTTTGGTAAACCCCTAATGGCCGGCCAATGGTGAGTCATGTGATGCCCGAAGTATCTTCTTATTGAGCTGAGACCCCTCAGTCAAGAAGATCCAGTCCCTGTAGTAGATGATCTCATCGACCACCCTGTACCTGTCATCCGCCACTTGCCCATCCAGAACCTCACATGCAAATCTGTCCTTGGAGTACTCTACTAAGAGTCGACCGTCCAGTCTGCGTCCAAGCTCATAAGAGACAACGTGGCTGGTCTACGTGAAAGGACATCTGCTACCACGTTGTTCTTACCCTTGACATACTCAATGTCAAAGTCATATGCTTGGATCTTACTGATCCACTTTTGCTGCCTCTCCTGTAGCTGCTTCTGCTCCACAAAGAACCTGAGGCTGTTGTGATCAGTCCTCACACTAGACCTGTTACCCACTAAATACCGTTGGAATTTGGCCAATGCATGCATGATGGCCAACATCTCCTTGTCGTATATAGAATACAACCTCTCGTGCAGAAGGAGCTTTCGTCTCTCAAAGGTTATAGGGTGACCTCCCTGTATCAAAATTGCGTTGATCCCCTCTCCTGACAAATCACACTCCAAAACAAATGGCTGCATAAAATCTGGCAATGAAAGCACTGGGCAGCTACTCATAACCTTCTTGAGCCTGTCAAAAGCTCGTTGTGCTGTATCCGACCAACTGAATGCCTCCTTCCTCGTCAGATCTGTCAGGGGTGCAGCAAGCTGTGAGAAACTCTTGACGAACTTCCAGTAGTAAGTACAAATGCCAATGAATCCTCAAAGTTCTGTCACGTTCCTTGCTCCGTCCAATCTCTGATGGCCCTGATCTTCTCCTCGTGGACCCTCACTCCGTCCACCCCTATGATGTGTCCCAAGTATAACATCTCCGTCAACCCAAACTCACATTTGGAGAGCTTGGCATAGAACTGTTGCTCCTCCAAGATGCACAATACTGTCTCAATGTGTTGGAGATGCTCCTCCCAAGTCTTGTTGTAAATGAGGATATCATCAAAGAACACCAACACAAACTCCCTTAAGTGACTGTGGAAGATGTGATTCATGCAAGACTGGAATGTACCTGGGGCGTTGGTTAGCCCGAAGGGCGTCACCAAAAACTCAAAGTGCCCATAGTGACACCTGAAGGCGGTCTTGGGAATGTCCTGTTCCCTCACGCGAATCTGATGGTACCCACATCTCAAATCAATCTTTGAGAAGAACCGTGCTCCTCTCAACTCATCCATCAACTCATCGATCCTAGGTATGGGGTACCTGTTCTTCAGTGTCTTCTTGTTCAGGGCCCTATAGTCAATGCACATCCTCAATGTGTCATCCTTCTTCTTCACCAACACCATAGAAGAAGCAAAAGAACTCGTGCTCGGCCGAATGTGCCCAAGAGCTAGCAACTCCTGAATGGTCTGCTCAATCTCATCCCGATAGGCCTTGGGATGCCTATAGGGGGTAGTAATCACTGCCTGTATGCCCTGCTCAAGCTCAATGGTGTGCTCAAACCCCCGATCCGGTGGCTGTCCTAGCAGAATCTCTCCAAATACTGTGGCATACCAGTCAAGGATGGACTGTATCTCTTGGTGCACTGTCTGCCCTCTAGTCCCTGCCTCTGATTCACGCAACTCCACTGCCCACTCTATGTCTCCCTTCCAGAAGACTGCTTCCATCCAATGAGCTGAAACAATCTGAGGCAAATATGTGTGTTGTCCCCGTATCTTCTTATGCCTCCCTGTCTCCTCACCATCCCACTCCATCTCTAGGGCCTTCCAATTTGTCGTGACCTTCCCTAGAGTGATAAGCCACTGAACACCCAATACTACGTTGGTGTCCAGAAAATTGACCACGAAAAAGCGGTCAGTCAGTGTGTAGGTGCCCATCGTCACTGATAA
>APFE030944249.1:29812-43419 GCA_000404065.3 Pinus taeda
ATTGGAAATTCCTTTTAAAGTCTTTTTTCTGTTGTGGTATAGTTAAATGTGCTTAAATGTTTATATCTGGACATTAACTATTTGAATTTGATTAGCATTTAAAATTGCATGGTTATTTAAAGCATTTAATCTTTTGAATTTTAATTGCTGGAATATTGTTAACGCATTGTGCATTTATTGAATATCTTGCATCTAGTAAAATTAATCATTGCTTGGATTTTATAATGCTCGTTACATGTTGGATATTTTGTAAGTATTTTCAAGCAATTACATCATAAGTAACAACAGCGAATTCATTACTTGGTTTTCATTAACTCCATAAGGCACTGGTCTTAATCATTTAAAGATCTAATCAAATTCTAAAATCAATCAAGTGCTTGATTCACCCTGTTGTCTCTCCCAAGCCAGTTGGTTCCCAGTTGGTCCTCCTTTTTCCCATAGGGTCTACCCCCCTTAGCCTATTTTAGGGAAACAACTTAAACGGAGGGATCGGGGATCAAGGTGACAGCCCCCGGTCTGAGCGTTGCCACATTGTCTAGACAATCTGTGCGACAACACTGCCCACAAGTGTTGGGTAACATCTAGCTCCAACTGGGACATGATCTCTTAGAAGAGTGCACGAATGTACTCGAACGGAGAGGTCCTGAGAACGCCAACAATCTCTTGGAACTGCAGACCTGTTACCTATAAATATCAAAGACCAAGCACACGAGGCAGTATGTTTTTGTGGTGTCTTATCATCACCCGTGCTTAATATTACGCCATAAAATCAACAAGAAAATAAAATTTATTCTAAATGCAAATTTAATCTAAATACAACTAATCTATCATGGCAATATCACATGATGTTAGTTCTAATAAGAAAATGAGCATGCAATGCATCCTAATCTAACATGCATATGATACAATGTCGAGTGTTAAGTGTCAAGAAAAGGGGTGTTGCGATTCAATTTGACCAGTTGTGGCCAAACTTCCAAAGTTCATTGTTGACTTTGGCAATGTAATAATAATATTCTCCGACCTTTCCATGAATCTTTAAAGGAACGAGACTTTTATCTACCAAGACTACATCCCCAACCTTGTATTCCTTTTGGGTTTCCATTTCTTGTTTGGCTTGTGATTGGGCCTCTTAAGGATACAGACTTCTTGAGAAGGGAGAATAAGAGACGGCTCCTTGGTCTTAGAGATCTAATAATAAGGGATGGGCCCTGGTTTTACCATGTGAGTAGGGTACATGGGTTCCCTATAAAGGGTAATGGGAGTTCCATTAGACTGCAAGATGGTGACATAGGATAAGTCAATTTGGAGTTGACCACCAATAGCAACATCCCATGTCCTAGACAGTAGCATTCCCCACACATCAAGAATATCTATGACCACAACATCCATGAGTAGTGATATATCAGGGTTCATAGCTAAGGAAACCTTTAGGTCCACTATGAGGCCTTCTACTTTAACAGGCTTGGAGTTGAAACCACAGACCACCTCATATTCAAATTTCACAGGTAATGCTAAGATTTAGTTTCTTCATGATTTTTAATGGCATGATATTTGCAGAAGCCCCTAAATCCAGAGCACAATTATGTAAGAGCAGGCCATTGATAGCTAAGGTGAGCCAGAATGGCTCATGTCCCAAATTTGATTTGCAAAGGTGACTGTTCTGCAATGTTATGGGTGTGTCCTCTTCCTTCTCAAATCCAAGGGCCTTCTTAACTTGCCATTCTTGACGTGGGAGTTTCACAATTTCCCTCAAGGGAACTTGCATGGTCATCTTTCCTATAGCAGAGTCTAAGTCGAGATCAAGTTCCACCTCAGTACCGTTGGGCTTGTCTTTCGACTACCATCTTGTAGGATTCCCTTTGCAACTTTCTTTCTTCAGGTTATCTTTCCTAGGGGGTGCTTTAGGAGGAGAATCTTGCTTAGGAAAAGACTCTTTTGTGCTAGGATCCTTTGAGGTAGTAGGAGGGTTGTAATCATTCTTTCTTGAGTATTGGATTCCTTTAAATCTCCCACTATCATCAGCATTGAGGATTGGCTCATTCTTTTCTTCCTTTATGGTCACTTCACTAATGGAAGGATGAGTGTACGAGCCAACTAGAAAAATGTTGAAGGCTTCGAATTCTACGATATTAGCTTGCTCATTGATTTCATTATCTTCACTTTCTTCCTCATCACTTTGCTCATCCTCAAAAGATGATTCTTGTTCCACAACGTTTGTTGGAGCCAAAGTGTTCGGAACTTGAGATGAGTTTGGTTTGTCTTCGTCACTTTGTTTCTAAGGGAAAGGCTTGCCTTTAGAAATAATTTGATTTTTGAGCCCTTTCCAAGGTGGTGAGATTGTTCATGTAGAGTATATCCTAGGAATTCATCTCCTCAGTCAATTTAACGACTTTCTTAAGGAGCATTAAAAGGGTCTTTGCACTTTGGTCCTTGGATTTTCCCTTTTTGACTTCAACTTTAGCATTAGGATGTTCATCCATGTCCATTTTGGAAATTCGTCGGTTTGGTCAATTTCCATAACTAACTCCTTAGCCCCAGCCAAGATCTTAGGTTTCTATCCCTTAATACATATGTCAGATGACCACCCATAGCTTTAATGAATTTCTCAAAAATGTTGGTATCAGGGGGTCTGAAATGGTCAGGGATATCCCTAACTACCCTATCAAATTTTTGGATAAATTCCTTGATGTCTTTCCTTCCCCTACTTATTTGGTAAAACTTGTCAATGGTGAAAGTTCCCTAGGCATCACATGACCATATTTTCATGAAAATATCCTCAAATTAGTCAGAGGTTTTTTATGCATCCAAGGGGAAGACTAAGGTACCGTTCCCTAGCTTTTCCTTCAAGAGACAGGCTAAAAATCATCATGATCCGATCCTCGTTGAATACTAACCTAGGAGGAATGACCCAATAAAATTCTTCAATATGGTCACGAGCACTTATGCTAGCGTCACCCTTAAACTTAGGTAACAAATTATTGTATTTTTCAAGTAAAATCTCAAGATTGTCACCCAAATTCAAAGGGGCAAAGACACTAGCTAAATGCCTCTTGCCTCATGACATTTTGGGTTTCTCTGGGTTTAGGTCAATGCCAAAGTTTATTGCCATCTTGGGGTTGATATCACCAACCCTTTCAAATTTAGGGAGAAAGCTAGTTCTAACAAGTGATGGAGTTCGTTTTCCCCTTCTTGCAGTGCACCTAGTTAAAGAAGGAATGTTGCCACCTTCAAGCAAACTATGGGATTAAACAATGAATGAAGTCACCAGAGGAAAACTTGAAATGTCGTCTATGAATCAATTCCTCAAAGATTCACTCAGGAGGTAGACCTACTTCCTCCCCAACAATGGCGCCAAAAATGTTCCCTCTAAAACTAGAAAGGGTCCTATGAGGGGATCCTATAGAGCAACTACCAGGTCAAGTGGAAAAAATGGAGCAATAGCCCACTCTAAACTCAGCTAAAGCTCCCTGCCCTTTATGGACTTTCACCGATGACATGAGTCTCGCTATCAGAGGAAACATGAGGATAGATAGATCAATGATAGCATATGGAGTGATTCCTAAAGCCTATTCACAAGAGAGGCTTAGATAATTGGCTTACTTGACTTTGAAGCAAGGTCTTTGGCTCTCTAAGAAGGACTAAGGGGATACCTAGATATAGGTTTCGAAAATATCCCTTAAGAAGAGGTATCATCGACCTAAGAATCCTAAAGGAGAAATGGTTTCTATGTAATTCTTGTGGAATTTGAATCACAAACTTGTGGGACCATAAAGAACCCAAGTGTACCCCAACTAGGTTAAGGGTGTGGAGTTTATCAACAATAGACAGAGCTGACCAGGTCAAGGAGAAGAATAGGATCAAAAGAGAAATTCTCTCTTGGAATTTAATTGCAGTGATCCAAATGAAGACACTAACGCAAAGGAACCTAGGGAAAAAACGATCTTCAAGTTAGCGGTTGCAATATCTTGGGATTCCACTATTGGATTGAGCTCGGAATTGGAGGACATCTCAAGAAGACCCCACCATAGTTCTAGACCAATTTTCAAGGCTTTTTGATGGCTACAAATGATTTCATGTGCTGCTCTAGGAGGCCTTCTAGGGTTAGGCGTACTGTTGGAAGAGAGGAAGAAAAGAAAGGTTATTTTGACCACTAAAGGAATGCGAGGATCAGTACCTTACTTCTTGGGCCTAATGGAGTCAAGATAAACCTAGATCGAGAATTTTCATATGCCTAAGGAGCCCTAGATGACTTTCGCTAACCCTTCCAAGTGCAACAACTAGGTCATTTAGGAATTTTCACTTTGATTCGCAAAGGAGATGAAGTTTCAAGGCTTTTTATCCTTCTAGAGTGCCTCTACGAACATTCACTCTCTCTCTCATCCAAAAAGGTGGAACACGAGCAATCAATGAATGTTGTTGAGTGATCCAATAAGTGACAATGTGCTCTCTATTGCGATGGAGGCCCATGGCTCTCAACGCTCACCCTACAAGTGCCAATATGACCCTCTAGAGGGCTTGTACCCCGTATAGGGAGACCAAACCCAAATGAAGACCCATCTGCAATCCTATATAAGATCCAATGCATCCCCTCACCTTCCAGTACAACAATCATTAGAGTAACTGAGTAAAAGAGTGATGCCAGCCTAAGCCGACTTTACCCATAGTATGCATATAGAATGCATAATCTCTTTTGTCCCAGGAATTTCAATTACCCTGTCTATCCAAACCTTCATAAATTAGGGTTTAAGGCCCCTTAAATAAATCTCATGCGGAAACAGTATAGTTGACTGTCCATAGTCTAAAACATTAATAAAGCATTTCCAGCAAATCTTTATTCACCCTTCCTAAACTTTTCTTAATCCTTAATCCCGCGCGTATTAACCATACCCTCTTAACTCTAGTCTCAGCTTAACTCAACAATAACCACACCATGGTCCCAAACTTAGTTAAACTCGACTTAACCTTTTAATTCATTAATCCCGCTTTATTTCTATTATAATTCTCCTATAATAGAAATATAACATAAACCGCACTTAACCTTACCTTTTCACCTTTCCTCAGCCTTTGCACATTTCTCGATGCTCACATTTATCTCATTCAACCTCCACCGTTGATTTCACTCCATCAAATCAACGGCTGTCGTGTCGTATCACCACTTAAACCCATTCATCCGCCGGAACTCAAATGAACTTAACTTGCGTTGATAAACTTCTCGGCCCTGCTCAGGTCCAAGTCTTATCGCCTTCAATCTCCGCCATTTATCTTACCGTTCAATCCGACAATTGTTGATATACTCGAGCATCGCACATCGCAAATCGCATTTTCTTAAGGCCAAGGTTCATCCACTCATGAAATATTGTGATGCGAAACTAATTGGCAATCCTCCACCGTTTGGTCAAGACACACTTGATCCAGTGGTCAGCAGCGATATCGCACGTAATCTTGCACGACATTTTTCCGCCCTTGCAGAGCCGATAAGGAATATAAATCCTTGATCTAAAAAAGTTCGGGTCCGTTTTTGGAATTAAAGTCTGATTATTTTATCACCTGATATCCATTGGATATAAGAGACCATCAAATCTACAGCTTGCAGGTCTTCAACTAGCACACGGATTAAAAAACATCTTAACCCCCGTAGTCGACTGCGATCTAAAAGGTTGAATATGAGATCGACGACTAGGAGCAAGTGCAGAACTTCAGCGATAATCAAGTAAATTTGTACTTTCCTACCCCCGCAATTGTTGATCACCGTCGATCTAACAGATCTATCGATCTGACAATCCAGATCTCTTCCTCCACCATTCTTCTTCCGCCATTAATATCGGTTGATCTAAACGATCCGATGGCTCATGTGCACGTTTATTTTCTTCCTTCATGCCTTTACTTTCTTTGCCTTTATGCTATTTCTTAATGTTCTCTTGCGGTTTCAGTTTTCTTCAGGGTTTTGGTCTTTCATTGTTCAGCCACACAACTCTCCCCTAAGCATAACTCTACGTACTCTTTAATCATTGTCACTCCCGAACTTCACTTTGATCTTTCAATTGGATTCAACAATCCGACACGATCGTTCATCCTCACTTCTTCTCTATGTTTTTCCCAAACTCCCCCTACATACATATATTATGCAAAAACTCTAATTCACACACAATTTATCCTTCGATTACTCAATCCACACTCACATAATTCAGGAATTGAATCTCTGAACAAATGATTACATAATGAGACTCTCTGTCTCTTTGGCTTGATTTTCTAATCAGTGGCCTCTGTTTTCCTACCTGCCCGTAGGCTTACAATCAAACCTATCTAACACTCAACCTGACTGACTAACCAGCTAACCCCTGACTATGCTTTTTAGGCTTACATTTATACAAAAGGATTCTACAACCAATTCCTAGTTTAGATCCATAACCTTCTCAACAAAATACTAAATCTCTTCCTTATCTCTAAGGATCCTCCCTAATCCACAAAATTATCCTCCCTAATCCACAAAATCATGAACTAACTCCTAATCTAAGTTTTACAATTAATTATCAAATCTCTCAATCTCTCAACTATCCTGATTCTCTTATGTTCTCCTACATTCGAGAACATTTACAAATATGCTTCACTATACTTAATTAAATCCCTATCCTAGCTTCTCTCATTAAAATCACTCAAATAATTAAGAATTACATTAATTCAAAACATAGGAAACCAACTTCCTTGGAGACACAAGACCCCCCTATGTCTACAAAAATACAATGACATTGTTGAGCTAAATGCTCCTACATCAAAGAGCCTATAAATCATGGAATCCAGTGGACACTTCATAGTGGCATGCCCTTCCATAGTGGGCTTTAGCATGTACAAGATTCTCCAAGCTCAATAAGGGGGTTCATTGTTAATCTTTAGACTACTGTATGTTGATTCAATTACTTTAACCCAATTCAATTCTTCAATTAGCAATATTTCAACAATAATTAACATTTCCAATATTTCCAATCAACAATAATTGAAGATAGAACACTAAATGCAATGACAAAAGTAGACAATCAACACATCAACAAGACACACCACATTTGGTCAAATACCAGGGAAAAACCCCACTATAGGGAAAACCCTTTGAATTTCTTCTTCTATTAGATTGTCATAAAATGTTCATCAGAGAGTATAATGTGCCAATACAAAATCATCCAAAACTAGCCCAAAAGCATTCAAAAATATGTTTCTAGCATCAACATCAATCAAAGACAACTTTTCCAGACTTCAGCCAACTGTGGTTAACTGCGGTCAAATGTCAAAATCCAACCCTAGAGCTCAATCGCACGGAGGAAGATATATGCTTACCGTTGAGACCTTACAACCGCATGGATGACCCTGTCAGCCTGTAGTTGTAGCCGAAAATTTCCTGTGTCAAGCATGCAGTTGTGACTCTAGAACATGTCCGAGCTTCAGAGCCTATAATCTCGAACCTATACGAACAAAATTTCTTGACCCAGCCTCAAACCTGTGCGAACCAATCCATGAAAAAAAGAAGAAGACTCCTAGTGATATCCAAATGAGCTCGAGGTCATTTGTATTTATAGGCTTCCAAGGATGTCCATTTTCCTGTTGGGGTTGACCTGATCACAGAATTGTGGGCTTCAATTCAAAAATGCACTTTCCCTTATCCAAATTGAGCGCTTCAATAGTCAAATTTGGTTCTCCTGAAAAGAGGAATCTCATCCGATGGTTGGAATTTGTCCCTGAGCTACCAAAAATTAACACTCCCTCTTCGCTAGGGAGAAATTCCAACAACATCATGTAATCATCACAAGTACCCTGTCATCATATCATGTCCCATCTCTTCTCAACTATATTGTTGAAACATTCTCAAATATAAAGAAAAAGAATCATAGGAGAGCTTCAACTACCACCCTCTATCTATCGGGGAGCCAATGCTACCACCCGAAATCACTGCCATTGGGGAGCTATAACCCGGGAAACCTCTGCCAGTAGAGAGCCAATGCTACAACCCAAGATGTTGAGAAATCTAGGGCATCAAAGTTAAGTGATTTCTCTTCTAATAGTAACTACTTGTGAATGTTTTTTACTTCTTAGATTAGGATCTTCTTTTACTTATGTTATTACATTATTATTATTCATCAAACAACTACCAATTCATAAACCATAAAGAGACAAGAGACACAAAATATAGGCTATCAACCAAGGTCAAAACCTCTCCCACTTGAGAGGAAAACCCAAACAAATTCTTCTTTTTATAGAGATTCCAATTGACGAATACCAGGACCAAGACCCTTGACCTATTTGACCAAGGATATGTGGCAGCGATGAGCACTATGATTCAAGTCGGACCTCCCACCTTTGAAGAAGCCATAAAAGAACAAATTTAGAAAGATGCTATGGCAGAAGAATATGAATCAATCATGAAGAATGATGTATGGGATGTTGTGCCGAGACTAAAGGAAAACTCGTGGTGACTTCAAAGTGGCTATTCAAGATCAAGAATGGAGTTGATGACAGCATTGAGAAATATAAAGCAAGGTTCGTGGCCTAAGGATTCTCCCAAAAAGAGGAAGAAGATTGTGATGATATATTTGCACTTGTGGCTTGATATACAACCATTTAATTGATAGTTTCCCTTCTCACAAGTCAAAGCTAGACCCTTCATCAAATGGATGTGAAGACTGCATTCCTCCATGGCATGTTATAGGAAGAAGTGTACATTGAACAGACACAAGGATTTGAAGTAAAGGATTGAAAGACACATGTTTGTAGGTTGAAGAAGGCATTGTATGGTTTGAGGCAAGCCCCCAGAGCATGGTATGCCTAGATAGATAGTTATTTGGTGAAGTTGGGATTCACAAGAAACAATGTCGATCCTAACCTCTAGTTCAAGGTAGTCCAAGGTATGTTGTTGATTTTGGTTTTATATGTTGATGATCTATTCTTGACAGGTAGGGAGCCCCTGATGATCATCGACTATAGCAGGGAGGTAGCCTCTAAATTCGAGATGAAGGACCTTGGACTCATGCAACAATTTTTTTTTACCTCTAAAGTGTCACTCGAAACTGTATGGACTCATTGATATTTTCCTTTCACAAGGAAAATATGTTGTGAAGTTGTTGGAGAGATTTGGAATGATAGAATAAATGCAAGTCCCTACCCACACCGATGGAAATGAACTTCAAGAAGTTATTTGGAGAGGTTGTCGGACTTGATATGGCGAATCCATCCAAGTATAGACAGTTGATTGGGGCTCTGATGTTCCTAGTGAACACCTGTCCAGAACTATGCTATGCAGTGAATACGTTGAGTCAATTCATGACTGAGACTCTCCATGCACATTCTATTGTTGCCAAACACATTTTGAGATATTTGCATGGGACGATCACATTTAGTCTGAGATATTCTGCCGAAGGCATTCGACTTCATGGATACACTAATGTTGACTGGGAAGGAAATGTTATCGACAGGAAGAGTACATTTGGATGTTGTTTTAGCCTTGGATTGCCATAATACCTTGGATTAGCAGGAAGCATAAATACATAGCATTGAGTATCGTCGAGGCAGAGTACATTGTTGCTAGCATGGCTAGCTACAAAGTAGTTTGGTTGAGGAAGCTCTTTGGAGAGCTATTTGAGGAGGGCCTAGACACTACAATGATATATTGTGACAATAAGAGTGGGATCCGTTTGGAAAAAAAAATTGTATTTCATGACAATTTCAAACACATAGAGGTTCGATATCACTTCATTCGATACATGGTGCAGAGAGGAGCCATTCGACTCAATCACATACCAACAAATGACAAGATTTCAATTATTCTCACCAAGGCTTTACTGAAAGGGAAGTTCTTGGTCTTCAAAGAGTAGCTTGGAATGATGAATGTGACCGCTCCTAATAAGGGGCATCATTGATCGAAAACACTGAGCCAACGCTTTCCCCCTATCTGAGCTCCCAGAGTGAGGAATTAAGATGGAGGGCTCCTGGGTTTGAGGGATCTCTTGAAAATATGGTCGTAGATGTTTCTCCCCTATCTATTATCCATAGGGGTGGAGATGTTGCTCCCCTATCTTGGTCTTTGCAGAGTATACCCTAGTTGGCATCATACCCACAAGCTAGGCTTGTTAGTAATACCACTCCCTTTTGGCCAACAAGTTGAGCGTGTACTTGGGGGTGTACGACCCAAACAAATTATGATGTAGGTGTTCTACCACATGACTCTTACGGGTCATTGTTGGGGAAATCAGTACGAAATAGGATGGGCTGAGATGTACTCCCCTATTTCACCTATTGCTCAATATGGGGTTGTAGATGTTTAGCTCCACCATGAGATTTTGGGTTGAGATGTGCTCCCTGATGTGATTTCAGCATTCAGGTTGAGATGTGCTCCCTAATATTGTTTTCGGATTGAGATGTGCTCTCTGACGATGTAAAGGGTTTGGTTTGAGATGTGCTCCCTGATATGGTTTCAGGTTGAGATGTGCTACCTAGTATTGTATTCAGATTGAGATGTGCTCTCTGACGATGCAAAGGGTGGTAGATTTAGCTCTCCGATGATTCTTCTTTTTTAGATTCGAAAATGTTTCAGCAAATAGAGTTAAGCAGAGATGGGACATGATATGACGACAAGATATAGATGACATGATGCAAGTGGAATTCTCCCTAGTTGAGAGGGAGTGTTAAAATTGGAAAATAAGGCCAAATTCCACTTTGGACAACTCATTTGATGGATATGACAATTGCTTTAATTCCCCTTTTTGAGAGGACCAAAATCAACCTAAAGATCATCAAATTTGGACAAGGGAAAGTGTACATATGAAGAAAATCCCAGATATGCACATTTGGACAGGTCAGCCCTAATGGTAAATTGGTCACCCTTGGAAGCCTATAAATACAAGTGACCTCAAGCTCATTTGGACATCACCAAGAATATCCTTCTTCCCTTCTTCATTGATTGGTTCGCACAAGTCTGAGGATGGGTCGATAAAAAATATTCGAAAAGATCCAAAATTAGAAGGTCCAAAGATCGAATCTGTTTCTAGGGTTTTGGGTTACAGTTGTTGGCTCGTCAAAGGATAAATATGGCTGCAGTCCATGGATTGCAGGCTCAAGGGAGCCACTGTAAGCCTTTAGTCACCCACACAACTCCTCCCTGCAACTGGAAAATTGAACTGAAATTTGACTGTTGCCCGAAGTTGACCGCAGACAGGAAAAGTTGTCTCTAATATATATTGATGCTGGAAACATATTTCTAATGATATTGGGTTATTTTTCTGGATGATATTGTATTGGGCTCATTGTGCTCTCTACTGAACATTTTATGACAATCTAATAAAAGAAGAATTTCTAAGGGTTTTTCCCCTTGTGTAGTTTTTCCTGGTCTTTGACCAAACCTAGCATCTCTTGTTGATGTGTTGATTGTCTCCTTTGTCATTGCATTTGGAAGCCTATAAATACAAGTGACCTCAAGCTCATTTGGACATCACCAAGAATATTCTTCTTCCCTTCTTCATTGATTGGTTCGCACAAGTCTGAGGATGGGTCGATAAAAAATATTCGAAAAGATCCAAAATTAGAAGGTCCAAAGATCGAATCTGTTTCTAGGGTTTTGGGTTACAGTTGTTGGCTCGTCAAAGGATAAATATGGCTGCAGTCCATGGATTGCAGGCTCAAGGGAGTGACTGTAAGCCTTTAGTCACCCACACAACTCCTCCCTGCGACTGGAAAATTGAACTGAAATTTGACTGTTGCCCGAAGTTGACCGCAGACAGGAAAAGTTGTCTCTAATATATATTGATGCTGGAAACATATTTCTAATGATATTGGGTTATTTTTCTGGATGATATTGTATTGGGCTCATTGTGCTCTCTACTGAACATTTTATGACAATCTAATAAAAGAAGAATTTCTAAGGGTTTTTCCCCTTGTGTGGTTTTACCCTAGTCTTTGACCAAACCTAGCATCTCTTGTTGATGTGTTGATTGTCTCCTTTGTCATTGCATTTAGTGTTCTATCTTCAATAACTATTGATGATTGGAAATATTAATTGGTATTGAAAAGATTGCTAATTGAAGTATTGAATTGGGCTAAAGTAACTAATATAACATAGAACAATCTGAAAATTTAACACCTAATTGGACAAAGGAAAGGGTTCCTATAAGAGTAAGGGAAAATCGAGGTGTTAGCCTAACAACTAGAGAAAAAGGACTTGAGTAAAATCTATTTGGGTACATTGCACTCAACATTTTATTAAGACCTCATTATGAACTACATTTTAGCCATCATTAGACCATCTTCATACATTATTAGGGGCACATATAACCACTTTTCATTCACTACTAGACATTCATATCATTAGGGATATTTTCTACATTTAGTGTTTTCCATTATTAGCAAGTCTATTTCTAGTAGGGGTGACACCTAGGATGAAACATAGTGAACTAGACATTGGTTGAAGGATTGTTAGAAATCCATGCACCCCAAGTCTAGTCTATGTTTTGACAATTTCAGAAAACATAAACACACTGAAATGCCTAAATTTGAAACTTCTACACACTAGAAAACACAATAATTATATCATACACAAAATACACAATTTTATTGCCAAAACTAATTTCTTATCAATCCTTTAATAAGGATTCTAGGGCTCTTGTACCAAGGAAAATGGCCATTTACAATCCCTAGAAATATGCCCAAATATAAGAAAAGACCCATCTCAATTTTCTTGGACTGAGGGTTAGTCCTTCAACCCCTCAATTCCCTACAAACAATGTTTATGTGACTGTTCTTTACAACGAAACCCCTACAACAATTCACCACCTTGTTGCTGCCATTTTAGGATACTATTGTAGAACCAAGGGTTTATCCAACCCTCTCAAATCCTTGGACCACCTACAAAATTCCTTCTATGTTGATCCATCCCACTGAGGCTACCTCCTATAACCCTCAAACCTCACACATGTATCCTGCAGGCCTCAACAAACCTCCCTATAGATACAAATAATACTCAATAGACCTATGACCTTTCCTTCTATTGTGGATTGATGTCCGAACCTCTAAACAACAACCCCTGACCTTTCCTTTTGCTATAGGTTATTCTTGCCATAGGTTCGATCTGCTGCTTCTTTCTCAGAAAATCAGCGCCCAACTCTAACATTCATTATTCTCCTCTCCATGATTGACCTCAAGCCTCTACATTGGCTTCTAATTTATGCCTTTCAAAGGGTGAAATACTAGGGGTCAAAATACCATGGGTCAATACCAAGGTTCATCAAAAGACGATGGGTCTTAGACCATACACTCGTAAAATTTCATCTTATGAGCACTCCCTCACAAGCCTAGCACCAAGGGCATGTGAGAGTACCTCCCTATGCTACCAAATTTCAACAAGGATGACATGGATATTTCCACTCTCTGATGCATAGGCCTCCCTCTTGTGAATGCACAATCCCTCCCTACGTTTTAGCAGTTAGCCACCATTTCTCTCTATCCTCCCCTTGTTAATTGACTTTTAATCCAATCTTGGAGTTTAGCTACTTATTTTTTGTGTGAACGAGTTATTTATCAGTTCTAACTATTTCTAAATCCACTTACTTACATTTTGCTCCATTTTAGACTATTTT
>APFE030944249.1:46388-66654 GCA_000404065.3 Pinus taeda
ATTATTGTTAGGTCAGCTGGGTTATATTGTGACTCCTTAGACTCCTATATATAGAAAGGAGGTTTTGTCATTTGTATCATGCAATAATTGTTCATTTATGTAATGTAAAGGAGGTTGCCCCCTCGAAGAGGCTGAATTCTAAGGTGTTGATCTATCTTTTATCTTTCTTGAAGCTAGTTTCATAACATATTTTAGAATTTGATGTGACCTTCACACAACCACTAAAATCACATGCCCAATTTATCATGAGCCACCTCTCTTGAGCTCAATCTACAAGAAGAGAACCAACAATATGTCATCCTACTTCTTAGCTCGAACCCATTAAGGTATGCGACATTATTGTGAACCCCCACATGATTATCTTGCTCTTGGTGGATGATGATGGCCTCCCTTCAACAACCCTTACTCAACCCACTAATTCAGCCTATTTTATGAATACATATCGCTTGGCCTCCTTGATCAAATGAGCTCCTTCTCACTTGATGTTCTTTCCTTCATACTAATGCCTACTTAAATAGTTTTTCTTAGCTAGGACTCTTAGGGACCCTCTAGAACTTATGAGTTTTATCCACTTAGACCTTAGGAAATATTAATTTTCCTTTTCAATTTTCTTTTAGATTTTAAACCCTGTCTTGGGTCCTATTGTAGTACGAAACAATCACCCCATTTATGAATAACAATAACTAAGAATAGAGATATAAATGGGGACCCTTTTTAAAATTTTAGGCTTAGGATAATAATACCTAATTCTAAGAAAATACCTAGAAAAACCACGCAAATTGCAAATCGCACTTTCCCATGTGACTTTTATAAAACACCTTTAAAGAACTGCGATGAGTGATCAAATCTCCCATTGCGATATCCCAATCAACAACATCTTGTCATTTCACAAATTGCACTTCGCAAATTTCGCAAGCAATTCAGCTATGTCATTACGATGTCCATTAGCGATTTAGAAAATGCGATTTTGTGATATTCGCAATCGCATTTCTCTTTATAGATTGGGTAACGCTATATTGTATCCATTTAAAGACTGTGATGTATGATTAAGAGAAGTAAAGCATGTGAAATAATTACATTTTAATATCAGAATGAATGAATTGACAAGTTAATAAATATTTAGCGGCCCGAGGAAAGATATTCATTTTTTGAGTTATGGGTAGTTAACGTTGAGTATCTCATTAAACCTTTCTCACGATCCAAAGTCATTCCATAGAAGCTTTAAGTCTTAATTACCTGATACCGTCTATGTTGATATATCTTGTCTATTTTAGGCAAGCTACAAAAGACATGTCACTAAAGAAGGTGATGCAGAAACAAAGCAAGCAGAGCATTGTTGAATCCGAGTTTACAGAGATGGATCTTATTTTCTTTGATACAATCTGCAATGCTACTAGAGGTGCAACAGCTTGGGAGGTCATAGACAATAGGCTTGAGGACGAACGTCCTAAAATCACTATCACGAGAGGAATATTTGACTCTAAAGAGCCTTCGGGACTTCAATTTAGGGATGCTTCCTGTCCTTTCCTTCATAGGATAGGAGAAAGAGCTAAAATCTTCCCATACACGGATATGATCAGGTGGGTGATCAAAAAACTCATCATTGAAGATAGGAAATTGAAGAATTCAAGAATGGAGCTCATAGGGTCGTTCAGAGCAAAGGACTTGAAAAAACTATACCCTATACCTTACCCTTAGGATATCTATGAGAAGACATTTGTGGCCAACTTCACAAAGAAGAACATGCACCCCTTCCCATTGATTTAGGGTTGGAGAGTATTGGAGAACAAATTCAAATATGATAAATCAAGTATGTATTCTATAGCGTCTTTGGCAAATCCCTACAACTATGCAGTAGTTATGTTATGTAGATTTTATGGGTTACCCAATAATACTAAGTTTTCCATAGAATGGATCCCTCTGATTGATGCCTATGTTAATTCTCACATCATGAATTAGGCCTCCATCCTATCTAATAAAATAGCCACCATCATTACCAAATATCGATAGAGGAGAGCCTCCTCTCCAGCCAACCTTCCTCCATTCTATTTTAGTGCCTACATTATGGATGCCATCTGTTTTTGCATGACATTTCTGACCATGGGTTGGAAATGGACCTTACATGAGCCCTACCCAATTCATCTCAGTCGTAAGAAAATATGGGAATCACATTATATACCCCACTTCTCTAAAATATGTCATGCTGCTGTTTTTCCCCTGCATTAAATAATTTTCAAAAAGAAAACCCCCAGGTTTTCCCAAGAAACCACAACAGACTTGCTAGCTGTCAGAAAACGTTTTATTGAAGAATGGTTCACCTAAATTAGGGCTTTTGGTAGCACATCCAACCCACATGTCCTTCATTTATATGTTTATGATAAAATATTGGCAAGAGAGATTGCCTACCAGACTATGGGAAAAGGCCTAATTAAAGTTCTCAAAGATAGCAATAAGTTATTATGGCCCTCCTTTCCTATCAAGTGTGATTCTTTTGCCTTATAAAATTTTGTTCATGCCACTAAGGAGTCAGCAAACATGGAAGCCCTCAGGCTTCATACATTGCCGAAAAGGAAATTTTCTCCAAACATGGTGGCATATAACATCACTACTGTAGTAAATCTCAAGCCATACAACCATGATGATAACGATTTTGAAGATTTATTACAGTCGGCCCAATCCTTTGAACAAGTGTTCGAATGGGATAAAGTGAACCTAAGACCTGAAGGTTTTGATGAATTTCGGGAATTCGGAAATGAAAGGGTCAAAGTAATCCCAATGCACTTATTGAAAATTGAAGATAAGCCCACACCCAATGTGACTATTAATAGTGAAGGACCTAGTTCTCAGGTAGATTCTCAAATAAATACTGATAAAACACCAGATACAGGAAAGGCCTGAGACCCAGATAATATAGTTGAGTCAAGCAGGAAGTCGGTTGAGAAACAAGTGATGAGCAACCTGACTACATAAATCAGTTCGGAGGTCAAAGACAGTAGTATGGAGTAGGAGTGGGATCAATTTAATCAGAAACTACAAGACACTCCCAAAACGACAAATACCTAATAAACATTGGAGTGTAAAACTCCTCTACATGTTCAAGAGAATACAGAGCCCAAGTCTTTGTATGAGAAGTCCAAATCCATGGATGAGCAGGCAACAACATCCCAGTAGACTATGATTATCCCTGCTCTGCCCACATCAGAGATTGTCTTGAAGGTGACCTAAATTCTGCCACTCTATGTGTTCTATAGCCTGCTCCACAAGGTTGTGCTTAGAAGACAAAGGAAAAGGAAAAGGTTAGAAACACCCAAGCTCCCACCTGGAAACGAGTGAATGGACATAATTTGGATGAACATTCCTTTCAACCCAGGTGAGAACTTGATTAGATTGTCACATTTCATGGGATCATATGCAACGAACACCATGGACAAAGCTACTAGAGTCTCTACTTTGTTAAGGGAAAAGGAGGATATGATTGCACAACTCGAGCAATAGCTTGAAGCATAGAAGACAAGCATGAACAGGGAAGCAGTTGAGAAGCTTTCCCAATTGTAATAGAGCATGGAGGTCTTGAAAATAAGCCATGAAGCTGATACATCGGCTAAAAACATGCAACTTTAAGAAGTACAACAATCCATGGAAAGATATAAGGATTTCCCTACTGTTGAGGAGTTCATTAAAGAGGCACTGGAACTAAATTCCCTCCTGATGAAATAGCAAGAACACTTCTTCAAAAATATGTCACGTATTACTCCTTACCTCTCTACTAGCGATAAGCTAATAGATAAGGCAATCGACCAAAGAACCGAGTTCACTGATCTAAACACCATAATCTCATAGGTCATTGAATGGCAGGAGACAGAGGATGGAAGGAAAGCCAATTTGCTCGAGATAGAGGAGACACACAATGACATTCTCTTCACAGATTAGGACACAAGAATCAAGCAAGCTGAGCTAGCAGTGGAAGGGGAAGCCAACGTATCAAAGAATATAATCAAGGCAGTGAACCATACCTTATTTACCACCAACCTGGTAAAGGAAGGCAATCTAAAAGAAATGTTTGATTTAGGTGCTTTGCATAAAATCTAGCAGGAAAAAGAAGAGGCTCAAAAATAGGCAATCACAAAATTGACCAAGATCGATTGGGATTCGTATTGGCAATACCTCGTGAAGCTGTATAGCCAAATCATGATCCTTAACTACTCAATTCATTCAACTCAGCAGATGTTGCCACCTCTCACCGATGTGATTTTCACAGGACGGCTCAGGACACATTTCGGGGAACCCCCTCAACTCAAACCAATGACCGATATATGCGATTTGAAGGACAAGATAGCAGACAACAAATCATCTTCTTAGTTCTGCTCATCAAGCAATTGTTTATTTTTAGAGTTATTTAACTAGATAGGAGGAAGGTTGTTTGAAACCTCCTCAAATTTTGTATAATCTATTTTTTCACATTAGCTAGAATAATATTAATACCCTTCTCATGCATTTAGAGAAGGGTCTAGAATTTTATCAAAAACATTTGCAAATAATGCACTATTGTAAGTTTGTGAATGCTTTGGTGAAATTATGGAACATGATCATTTCTTTTAGATATCAAACTACTTTCCTTTGTTGATGCACTATTGTGTTCTTGGGATATAATTTGATTTGAAGAAAGGAGTTGCTCCATCCCATTACTCAAATGAACAGAACATCGCACATATGGTACTATGATCTTGTATGATTGATTCTGTTTTTATTTAATTAGTGACAACACTTTATTCTCATGAATTGTATGTGAGATTTATCCTTTCTGTTAAGCATTAATTGCACTATCGTATGATGCCTAGCTGAAATTGTTGATTTTCATATATAATTCATCATATATGCGATATATTTTATAAATTTCTTTGACTAACTACTTATTAAAAGAAATTATCTTATACATTATCATCTATGTTTATGTGTGATTGATCTTTATTATCACATGTTAAGCAGATATCTTTGTAGATCGCATACCATACGGAAGTACCAAGGTTTATATTAGAATAATTCAGTTAGATATTTGCATAATAGAATAGATAATTTAGATTATCATTATTCTATTGAAATCACTCATAAACCACCCACTCTCATCTTAAAACCCACACTGGGAAACTGGTCCCATTATCCCCAGTCGAAGCCACCACTTTAAACATAAAAGGTGTTGTCTTAAGGTCTCGACCAGGTGGTTATCCCCCATGTTGAGGAAGTAGAAATCTAAAGCCGCAACATTTTGGTTCTAGAAGGAGGTCCATCCGACTATGAATCACATATAAGCCTAAAGATCAATAAAAAAACATTCATAAGATTCAAAACTCCTCCACAACTTCTACATCTTCTAGGTCTTGTTCAAAATCTCCTGATCAGAAATATGAGGTTGTAGAAACATCTCCCTCATCTCCTTAAGTAGTAAGACAACCACCTTCCCAAGATTATACTCCTGAGTCTGCCAAAGTCCATTCTTTGATACAAAAATTGGAACAGATATCCATTTCCGTTGAGAAGCCACAAAGGCCCAATGTTTCTGATGAAAGTGTTATGTCCTTATTACAACAAACTCACGTATTGACTAGATTGCAAAGTGAAAGGCTTAGAGTTACCCCTTTCGAGTTCCCAATCCCTCCATGACATAGGAAATTTACCTCACCAGGGTATGAATCGGATGCTAGTAAGATCACATCATCTTTCCATCCATTCACTTCGCCATTCACTTCTACTCAATCCACAACTTCTCAACTATCCACTTCTCCAATTAGTACTGCCACTAGTAGTACTAACCCAGTAGTAAGTTCTTCACCATCTATACCTACTTCTGGACCGACCTTCCCGGTTTCTCAAACTTCAACTCAAGTTATGGCCAATCAACCTTCTCAACCTTAGGAAAATCCTGGTTTTGTCTTGGTTGCAAATCCAAATGCACTCCCAGCAATCCCAGAAAAATGGCTGCCTAAGTACAATCTTGACAATACTCTCTCGGTCGAAGAACATCTAAATAACTTTATGTTAGCCATGAATCTTAATGGAGTTGCACATGAAGATGTTGTAATCAGACTATTCCCTTATACTTTCCAAGGATCTGCTGGATCTTGGTATTTTTCCCTTCTGGAAGGTTCAATAAGGAACTGGGATACTTTTCAAGAAGTATTTCTTGCAAAATTTGGTGATAACAAGACTATAACATCCTTTATCAATGATCTTTCTAACTTAAAATCTAATTCATATGAAAATATCAAAGACTTCAACTCCATATTTGACAAGTTGTTAAGTAAAATCCCAACTGCCTCAAAACCTCAGTAGATGAGCAAACAGAATGGTACATATCATCTCTTCCTTCTAATATTGCAATGTTTGTAGATATAGCTAATAAGGCTACCCTTGTACAAAACATGAAAGAAGCCCTGTTTGTAGAAAGAAGGATTATAGATTTGGACAAAAGATCACAAATAGATGAGAGGAAGTCAAAGAAAGTAACATTTAAAGATGATTCTAAAAAGAAAGCTTCAAAGGAACCTTTCGATCTGGAAGGCCTTCAGAAAGTCTTAAAAACGATGTCTAATGAAATGGTCGAAATCAAGAAGAAAGTCGCAGAATCCTCTTCCCCCAACAAAACTTTTTCGCTCTTTCAAAATAAGTCCTTCTACATCTCAACCCTCGAACACCATTTCAAATGTTGAGTCTAATCAAGAAACAGACGAAGACTCACCAGTTGAAGAGGAAGACAAAATAGAATAAAAAGTTGAATTAAATGGAATGTGGGATTTCATCCTCCCAAACGAAGAAGAGGCACAAGCTATGCCAGTGACTACTAGAAGTAAAAACTCTCCTCACATTTCTATCACAAATCAGAAACAAAAAACGGCTACTCCTATAAAGGAGAAAACAATAACTAAGAAATTTAAGACTATTCAAATGAACCCCATTCCTTCGGATCCCCAAATACTTCCAAAACATTGGTAATTTCAGATATAGTGGAATACAACATAGTCGAAGACATGAAAAAGACTATAGCAAACATCTCATTCAATGAACTTTCTAAACTCAAACAACAACAAAAAAATTTATTAAGAGAATTAATAGCAGTTCTTGTCTCCTCTGCCATTTGTTGTAGTTACTCAAGCTACCTACGATATGGGAAAGCCACCATCATCTTCCAACAAAGTATATCCTCCATATTTAGTTCTAATTGGTGATAGGTTTATTTCTCATATTCCTCCATTTCTTCTCACTTACGAAATTTTCAATAGGAATGTTCATAACTGCCTAGTTGATTTAGGAGCCTCTTCAAATATTATGCCAAGGGCTTTGTGCACCAAATCAAACATTACACCTCAAAAATCTGCAGTACACATAATTCAATTGGACAGGATGAAAGTAGAGGTACTTGGAGAAATAACATTAGTTTTAATTGGGCTTTCCTATAATCCAAAAGTTTCCCAAATAATTGATATTTTAGTGGTTGATATCCCTGAATTTTATGGTTTAACCCTAAGTAGGGATTGGTCTAAAAATTTGCACGGTTACTTTGCAACTTATTGGTCTCACATGTGGTTGCCACAAAGTGGTAAACCAAACCAAATCAGGGTAGACTGAGAAAACTTCATGAAATATACAGTCACTGACCTTGAGGGAAGTAATGAACCTATTGCCTTCACCAATAACATCATTGGAAATTACTCGGCTGAGTCATTTTTGGGATCCTTTAATGCTCAGAGGTCACCCTTTCTAGATAATGTGTCGTAGTGTCTCAAATAGAAAAAAATTCAGAAACATATTCTTCCAAGTGTGTAAATTTAGTAGATAAAATTTCGAATAATTCTTTGTTCTAGACTCTCTATTTTGACGGTTCCAAATCTGAAGAAAGAGCAGGTGTAGGATGCATTTTGATCAATCTACAAGGAGAGAAAACCATATTAGCCTACAGACTCAATTTTTTGTGCACTAATAATATCGTTGAATATGAAGCATTGATCCAAGCACTGTATGAAGCCATTGCTCTTAATGTCAAATATCTCTAAGTCTCTGGCGATTCTGAGATAATTGTGAAGCAGGTTAGAAATATGATTCATTGTGTCTCTGGGCACCTTAAACACTATCAATCATTAGCCCAAAACCTAACTTCACATTTCTCTACTTTTAACATTTCTTCAGTTCCAAGACTACAAAATGCAAGCAATGACTTACTTGCTAATGTGGCATCCAAGCTTATAGCCTTAGAATATTTCAGTCTAGACAAATTCTTGATAGAGTTAATATTTAGGTCATCAATTCTCGATAATGTAATTAATTGGAGAGTATTCAATAATGATGCAGATATAGTTAATTTCCCTACATTTGAAGGGTCCTATGAGGAATAGATCATAGATGAACAAGAGCATGATCTGCAAATGAAAAGTGATCAAAATCAAAACCCAATCCCGAAGTCCGTAGTTAAGATGGAATATCTTTATGATCTAAAGGATAGATTCAAGAAAGTTACAAACTCCAAAACTCAAAGTTCTACTTTGAGATTTGAAGTAGTAAACTTAGGATCAATCGAAAAACCTCAAAATCTAAATTTTGGTCTTCGCCTATCATTAGAAGAAAGAATATCATTCATTCAGTTGTTTAAAACATACAAAGGTGTCTTTGCTTAGGATTATGCAAATCTCAAAACCTATGATACCTCTATAATTCAACACACCATACCTATGACTTTGAACTAAAAGGCAATCCAATAGAAGCTTCACAAAATTCATCCAAACCTTGAGAGTCAAATCAAATCTGAATTGAACAAGCTTCTGAAGGAAAAAATAATCTTCCCTGTTAGACACTCTAAGTTGGTATCGAATTTGGTGCCTGTAAGGAAAAAGAATGGTGATATCAGGATTTGTATTGACTTTAGGAACTTGAATAAAGCTTGTTAAAAGGATAACTTTCCTTTGCCTACCATGGAACAGATATTACAATCAGTTGCAAGTTCTGAATTAATGTCTTTTCTGGATGGATTCTTAGAATATAATCAAATTCTTGTGCATCGAGATGAAATATTAAAAACAACATTCAGGACCAAGTGGGGAACATACGCCTATCAGAAGATGCCTTTTGGACTCATTAACGTAAGTGCTACATTTCAACATGATATTGATATTGCTTTTAAAGGTCTAATTAATAAATCAGTTGTCATTTACTTAGATGATATCATAGTCTTTTCTAAGGATAGGAACAATCATTTGAGTGACCTGAAGAACATTTTTGAAAGATGCAAGAAATATGGCTTTTCCTTAAATCCAAAAAAATCTTATTTTGCTTTACCAGAAGGAAAACTCCTTGGGTTTATAGTGTCCAAGAAAGGGATTTACATTGATCTCGATAGGGTCCAGGAGATTAAAAAATCCTTCTCCTACATAACAAAAAGACAATGCAATCATTCATATGCCAAATTAATTTTTTAAAGAGATTTATTACGATTTTTTCACAAAACGTCCTACCCCTTCAAAAAATGATACGAAAAAACATAGTTTTCAAATGGGGCAAACATGAGAGGGAGTCATTTGAGTTGATTAGAAAATCCATTATTAATGCTCCTTCACTAACAATTCCTAACTTTCTCAAACCTTTTGTATTATATAATTTTTCATCTGATACATCATATGCAGCAATTTTAACACATCTAAACGATGAAAATATTGAGGCACCCATCACTTTTTTCAGTTCTAACTTGCAAGGTGCCAAGTTAAATTATTTAGTTGTAAAAAAAAAGCACTTGTTGTATTTAAAACTTTGAAACGTTTTAGACCTTTTCTTCTTAAAACCCATACAAAGATAGTAGTACCCTACCCTACAGTAAGACAATTACTAATCCAAAGAGAAGTAGGGGAGAAAAGAGCCAATTGGGTTACTGCACTTCAAGAATATGATGTAGAAATTTGGCCACCTAAAATTTTCAGGGGCCAAGGTTTTTGCAAGATGTTAACAAGAGATTCTTAGTTACCACCAGAAGAAGATCAAGGTAATGAAGTACAACTATCAGAGGTAATCCTCACTGATACACAATCATAATATGTTGATTTGAAATTTTATTTGAAAAATGGATATGCTCCTATGCAACTTAATTATAAAAGGAAATGTGCCTTAAGGTTGAAATCAAATCAATATGAACTAGTCAATGATGCATTGTTTGGAAAAAATTGTGATTCAGTATTGCTAAGATTTTTGGAGAAGCTTGAAGCTGAGAAGGTCATGCAAGAATTACATGATGGACCAGCTAGAGGACATTTCAGAGGAAATACCACAGCTCACAAAATCCTACATGCAGGATATTATTGGCCAACCATATTTAAGGATGCACATGAATATGCAAGAAAATGTAGAACTTTTCAAACCACATCTGGAAGAGACAGGAAGCCAACATTCCCTTTACAACCTATAAACATCCAACAACCATTCGAACAATGGGGACTAGACATAATTGGTGAGATTTTTCCCAACTCTTCCAAACTGCATAGATTCATCCTTACAACTACTAATTATTTTACAAAATGGGTAGAAGCTATCCCCTTAAAGGTAGCCAATACAAAAAGAATTACATACTTTATTGATTAGTACATAATTACCAAATTTGGCTTACCCTCAGCTTTAATGTTTGATAATTCATCTTACTTTTCTAGAAATGCAATGGTAGAATTTTCCCTAAAGTGAGGTTTTAAGTTAAAATATTCAGCCAACTATTATCCACAAGGTAATGGATTAGTATAATCAACAAAAAAAAACCTCATTAGAATTATCAAAAGGACTATTGACCAAAATCATAGGAATTGGCACAAGGCATTCACATTTTCTCTATGGGCAGAAAAAATTACATAGAAGTCCTCTATCAGTTCTTCTCCTTTTGTTTTAGTTTATGGAAAAGAAGTTGTTCTTCCCACAAACGTAGCAATCCAATCTCTTGCCCTAATGCAATTCATCAATGAAAAACCTTCCTCTTCTCTCCAAGCTAGATAGTTTCAAATTCTAAAGCTTGAAGAAGATCGAGATAAGGCTAGAGCAACCCATTTCCATCATCAACAATTAGTCAAAGCATCTTTTGATACAACCTCTCCCAGTCAGAAAATTTTTGAGGTAGGTGATTTAGTTTTGAAATGGGACAAAGCACATGAGGAAAAAGGTAAACATACCAAATTTCAAAGACTATGACTTGGCCCTTTTCAAATCATTGAAAAAATTGGACAATGAACATTTAGTTTACAAGACTTATCAGGTAAGAAGGATTCCTTGCCCGTTAATGGGAAAAGTTTGAAAAAATACTTTTCTTAGAAGATAACCTATTCCAATTTTGTAACATATTTCTTTTAAGATTCTTAGGAAAATAAAGGTTAAGTAGTATTTAATTTTGGCTTTTCAAAATAACATCTTTGATAAATTTTATTTTTTTCTCTTCTATAAGTAAGAAAGGGTTAAAGAAATAATTAGGACATTTGAGTACCAAAGTAAACCTGATTTCTTCGGAAAAACCTGATCTTGCTAAAAAACATTTATTCTATGAACAAACTCTTATCTTCTTAGAATATGAGTATTTGGTTATCAGTCAAGAAAAGAATCTTTAACCTAGTATGGACTTTCTGCAGATGAGTATCTTAGAAACTCTATCATTATCATCCAAAACTCTCAAAAGAGCCAATGATTCACCCCATCTGATAAAATTTTCCTTTTTCAGAGTGTAATTCTAAAATATACAAAACTTAGAAGATAAAAAGTCTCATTACAAGCTTGTTTACCATGGTCATAGGGAAATAATTAAACTGATATTACCAATATTTCATATCAAAATGGGATAGTAGCTAATGATCTCCTCGATCAAAAGACAAGGGGTCTCATCAAGAGCCATCTTGTTCAGTTTGGTTACAACCAGTGAATGGAATTGTAATTATTAGGTTACCAAGCCTAGACAATGTCTTTTAAGAGACCTAAAAGAAAATATTATATTAAAAAAGGAAAAAGGGACAAGATCCAAGTGAGATTCAAAGCAAGTGAATATCATTTTGAAATTTGCAAATCGCTTTAAATGGGACAATGAATCATTGTTGGTTAAAAGATAACCCTGTTATGAATGGCTGCTAGTAGCAGAGGTTCTATCTATGATAAATGAGTAAACACCAAAAACTAATCTGTAGAAAACACTTTCTATATCACTTTATATCATATTATTGGTTGATGCAAACATTTATATTTTTATCATTACAAGAGTAAAGTAATTGAATAAGTAGATTCAGTAAGTAATGATGATTATAGAAAAACCTTGTTTACTTTAAAACTCATGTAATTATTATTCTTATAACTCTAATTACTTTGAAAGTTTTAGAAATTTCAAAAAAAACTACTAGAGATAACTAGTTCTCCCAAGTGAATCACCAATTGTTGTACTATGAAACAACACCCCCCCCCCCCCCCCCCCCCCATTTATGAATAACAATAACTAAGAATAGAGATATAAATGGGGACCCTTTTTAATTTTTAGGCTTAGGATAATAATACCTAACTCTAAGAAAATACCTAAAAAAACCTTGCAAAACGACCTAAGGATGAAATTCTCATTGCAAATCACAAATCGCACTTTTCCATGTAACTGTCACAAAAAACCTTTAAAGAATTATGATGAGCGATCAAATCTCCCAATGTGATATCTTGATCAACTACATCTTGTCATTTTTCAAATCACCCTTCGCAAATTTTGCAAGAATTCAACTATTTCTTTATGATGTCCATTAGTGATATGCAAAATGTGAGATTGTGATATTCATAATCGTATTTCTCTTTATAGATCTGGTAACGATATATTGCATCCATTTAAAGATTGCGACGTGCGATTAAGAGCAATAAAGTGTGTGAAATAATTACGTTTTAATATCAAAATGAATGAATTGATAGGTTAATAAATATTTAGTAGCCTGAGGAAAGATAATCATTTTCCGAGTTATGGGTAGTGAACATTAAGTGTCTCATTAAGGCTTTCTCATGATCCAAAGTCATTTCATAAAAAATTTTAGTCTTAATTACCCAATATCATCTGCACCCATATATCTTGTCTATTTCAGGAAAGCTACAAAATACATGTCACTAAGGAAGGTGATGTAGAAATAGAGCAAGAAGAGCATTGCTAAATCTGAGTTTACAGAGATGCCTCCTATTTTCTTTGATACAATTTGCACCACTGCCGAAGGTGCAACATCTTGGAAGGTCATATACAAGAGGCTTGAGGAAGAACATCCTAAAATCACTGTAATGAGAGAAACAACTGACTCAACAAAGCCTTCGAGACTTCAATTCAGGGATGCTTCATGTTCTTTCCTTCATAGGATATAAGCAAGAGCTAAAATATTCCTATACACGGATATGATCATGTGGGTGATAAAAAAACCTCATGATTGAAGATAGGTAATTAAAGAATTCAAGAATGCAGCTCATAGGGTCATTCAAAGCAGAGGACATGAAAAAAATGTACCACATACCTGACCCTCAAGATATCTATGAAAAGCCATTTGTGGCCAGCTTGGCAAAGAAGAACTTGGACCCCTTCAAGCTGATTCAGAGTTGGAGAGTATTGGACAAAAAATTCAAATATGACAAATTGGGTATGTATGCTATAGCCTCTTTGGAAAACCCCTACAACTATGCAGCAACTATGTTATGTAGATTATATGGGTTACCCAATAATACTAAGTTTTCCATAGAATGGATCCCTCTCATTGATGTCTGTGTTAATTCCCACATCATGAATTGGGAGTCCATCCTATCTTACAAACTAGCCACCATTATTACCAAATATCGACAGAACATAGCCTCATCTCTGGACAACCTTCCTCCATTCTATTTTAGTGCCTACATTGTGGATTCCACCTATTTTTTCACGACATTTCCAACCATGGGTTGGAAATGGACCTTATAGGACCCTTATCCAATTCATCTCAGTCATAAGAAAATATGGGAATCACATTATATACCCCACATCTATAAAATATGTCATGTAGTTGTTTTTCCCCTACATCAAATAATTTTCATTAAGAAAGTACCAAGGTTTTCCCAAGAAGCTGCAACAGACCTGGTAGCTGACTGCAAATATTTTATTGAAGAATGATTCACCTACATTAGGGTTTTTGGTAGCACATCCGACCCAGATGTCCTTCCTTTATATGTTTCTGATAAATTAATGGAAAGAGATATTTCCTACCAAACTGTGGGAAAAGGCCTAACTAAAGTTCTCAAAGACAACAAGAAGTTATTATGGCCCTCTTTCCCTGTCAAGTGCGATTATTTTGCCTTAGCAATTTTTTTTCATGCCACTAAGGAGTCAGCAAACATGGAAGCCCTCAGGCTTCATACATTGCCGAAAAGGTAATTTGATCTAAACAAGGTGGCATATAACATCACTACTGTATTAAAGCTCAAGCCATACAACCATGATGATAACGATTTTAAAAATTTATTACAGTCGGCCCAATCCTTCGAACAAGCATTTGAATGGGATAAAGCAAACCTAAAAACTGAAGGTTTTGATAAATTTTGGGAATTCAGAAATGAAAGGATCGAAGTATTCCCAATGCACTTATTGAAATTTGAAGTTAAGCCCACAGCCAGTGTTACTATTAATAGTGAAGGAACTAGTTCTCGGGTAGATTCTCAAATAAATACTGATAAAACACCAGATACAGGAAAGGATTGAGACAAAGATAATACAACTAAGTCCAATAGGAAGTGGGCTGAGAAACAAGTGATGATCACCCCGACTATAGAACTCAGTTCATAGGTCAAAGGCAATAGTATGGAGCAAAAGTGGGACCAATTTAATCAAAAACTGCAAGACACTCCCAAAACAACAAATACCCAAGAAATAATGGAGTGTAAAACTCCTCTGCATGTTCAGGAGAATACAAAGCTCAAGTCTTTAGATGAGCAATCCAAATCCATGGATGAGCAATCCAAATCCATGGATGAGCAGTCCAAACCTATGGATGATCAGGCAACATCATCCCAGCAGACTGAGATTATCCCTCCTGTACCCACATCAGAGATTGTCTTGAAGGTGACCAAAATTCCACCACTTGATGTGTTCTATAGCCCACTCCACAAGGTTGTGGTGAGAAGAAAAAGGAAACGGAAAAGGGTAGAAACACCCGAGCTCCCACCTCGAAATGAGCGAATGGACATAGTTTGGAGGGACATTCCTTTCAACCTAGCTGAGAACTTGACTAGATTTTCACAGTTCATGGGAGCATATGCAATGACCACCATGGACAAAGCTATTGAAGTCTCTACTTTGTTAACAGAAAAGGACGATAGGATTTCACAACTCAAGCAACATCTCGAAACAGAGAAGACAAGTGTGAATAGGCAAGCTGTTGAGCAGCTTTCCCAACTGTAAAAAAGCATGGAGGTCCTGAAAATAAGACATGAAGTCGATATATTGGCTAAAAACATGAAAATTCAAGAATTAGAACAAGCCATGGAAAGATATAAATATGTCCCTACTATTAAGGAGTTCATTAAAGAGGCACTGGAACTAAATTCCCTCCTGATGAAACAGCAAGAAAAATTCTTCCAAAAGATGTCACGTATTACTCCTTATCTAGCTACTAGTGATCAACTAACAGATAAGGTGATCGACAAGAGAACTAAGTTCACTGATCTAAACAAAAGAATCTTAGAGTTCATCGAATGGTAGGAGATAGAGGGCATAAGGAAAGCCAATCTACCTGAGATAGAGGAGACACACAAATAAATTCTCTTCACAGATTGGGACGCAAGAATCAAGCAAGTTGAGCTAGTGGTAGAAAGGGCATCTAACGTATCAAAGAGTATAATCAAGGTAGTGAACCATACTCTGTTTTCCACCAACCTGGTAAAGGAAGGAAATCTAAAAGAAATGTTTGATTTAGGTGCTTTGCATAAAAGCTGGCAGGAAAAGACAGAGGCTCAAAAATAGGCAATTGCAAAATTGACCAAGACAAATTGGGATTTGTATTAGCAATACCTCGTGAAGCTTCATAGCCAAATCATGACCCTTAACTACTCAATTCATTCGACCCAGCAAATGTTGCCACCTCTCAACGATGTAATTTTTCAGGACAACTCAGGACACATTTCAGGGCTCCTCCTCAACTCAAACAATGATCGATATATGTGATTTGAAGGACAAGCTGGCAGACAACAAATCGTCTTCTTAGTTCTGCTCATCAAGCCACTGTTTATTTTTAGAGTTAGTTAACTAGTTTGGAGGAAGGTTGTTTGAAACCTCCTCAAATTTTGTATAATCTATTTTTTCACATAGTTAGAATAGTATTAATACCCTTCTCATGCATTTAGAGAAGGGTCCAGAATTTTATCAAAAACATTTGCCAACAATGCACTATTGTAAGTTTGTGAATTATTTGGTGAAATTATGGAACATGATCGTTTCTTTTAGATATCAGACTACTTTCCTTCGTTGATGCACTATTGTGTTCTTGGGATATAATTTTATTTGAAGAAAGGAGTTGATCCATGTCATTACTCAAATGAGAAAAACATCGCACATATGGTACTATTATCTTGTATGATTGATTCTATTTTTATTTAATTAGTGACATTACTTTATTCTCGTGACTTGCATGTGAGATTTATCATTTCTGTTAAGCGTTAATTGCACTATTGTATGATGCCTAGCTGAAATTGTTGATTTTCATATACAATTCATCATATATGTGATATATTTTATAAATTTCTTTGACTAACAATTCAGTCAAAGAAATTATCTTATACGTTATCATCTATGTTTATGTGTGATTGATCTTTATTATCACATGTTAAGAAAATATCTTTGTAGATCACGTACCATACGGAAATACCCTGGTATATATTAGAATAAGTCAGTTAGAGATTTGCATAATAGAATAGATCACTTAGATTATCATTATTCTATTGCAATCACTCATAAACCACCCACCCTCATCTTAAAACGCACACTGGGAAACTACTCCCATTATCCCCAGTTAGAGCCACCACTTTAAATGGAAAAGGAGTTGTCTTAAGGTCCAAACCGAATGGTTATCCCCCATGTTGGGGGAGCAGAAATCTGAAGCCACAACAAGTCCAAAACCCCTTCGCTTGGGTTATTTTACCACAAAGCCTTTTGTTACCAAATGCACACAAACCCATCTCACTAGGCTTGTGTAATACCTCCCAAGATACACAATTCAACAACATAGTCTATTTGTAGTAATCATAACTTGTTCAAACACTTGTAGTCAAGCGAGGACTTGGTTGGGTACCCAAGTTGAAAATTAAGTAAGGGTAGTTGTGAGGGCATGATAGCTGTTAGTGTCGGTCTTGAAAGCCCTCCATCAGTGATCAAAAAGCTCTTTGCATTTGCATTAGTAGGTGTCTCATCAGTGTCAAATTTTGCATCCCGTTAGGCATGCCATAAACCTGATGGAGGAGCTGGTCTTTGTGCCCCTCTTGGCTTTGCTGGATCGGGTCATATCAGTTATTACAGTTTTTCAAGCTTGTCTTAATGCGTCTTATTTTCAAATTCCTAGGTCTAGGGTTTTGGTCATTTGTCTCTGCAAGGTCAGGTCTCTGAAAATCCATGAGTACTCAGCAAACCAGAGGGAGGTTAGTTAACATGGTTCTTCGATATTTTTATCTTGTATAGTCAATTTTTACCTTGGATTTAAAAACTCTATTTTTAAAGCCCAAGGTTATTTTCTCAGTTTTGTAAATAAATGATGAAATTTCAAAGTTTTCAAAAAGACAAACTGCAAACCTGGTCCCTTGCCAAGGTCCTTCAGATGATCTACCTGCAAAAAGAATCAAGTCAGAGCACTCAAAAAGTCAAATTCAGGATAAAGGAAATCAAAATCAGTATTTTTAAAAAAAGTGTCAAAAAGAAACCTTATAAAGTGGGTTTATGGATGAAATTTTTTCAAATGAAGTTTATAAAAGAATATGTGCCCTCCTTTCACTCTCATTGTGCATTTGAAAGCTTGCAAGAAAGAGTTTGAGAGAGTGATAGGTGAAAGGAGTAGAATTGCAGCAATTTCGGGCAGCAGAGCAGCGCGAGACCTTTTGAGAGGCCAGCGCGACCTTCTGGGCAGTGTGAGACCTTTTGAGCGCCCCTCCACAGTGCAAACATATAACTGGCGTGACCTTCTGGGAGGTGCGAGACCTTTTGAGCGGACTGCGAGACCTTTTGAGCTGTCTTGCGGCAGACTTCAAAACGATTGCCCAATCTTCCTCCAAGTCATCGAATTGGTTTGAGGTAGGCTCTTTACACATCATTTTTGTGGATGGTGATGGATGTAAGCTCTCATGCTATGATTTTAACCTCAAATCTTGCAAATGAATAGACTTATATGGCTGCAATGTTAATGAGCAAACTGTGCTAGGGTTTATGGTGTTTCAAGCTCTTTTTTCCTTTAATTGGTTTCCTTCCCTTCCCTTTTACCTATACTCATATGTACATTTCTTTCCCCATCATCATTTTATAAATGAAATACAAATCCCCTTCCCATCCCTAAAACACAAGAATGAAAACCCTAATTCCCCTCTACCATATGCATGTGTAAATAACAAAAATGTTGGTAAATATGTCAGCATGTTTTGTGCATGATTTCCCTATTTCCCTATTGAATATGTACATATGTTCCCATGTTCATTTCCATGCATGTTTTTCATATGCAATAATTTTTGCAAATGATTTCCCATTTATAAATATGTCTCCCTATAAGCATGATCATTTGTTAAATCTCCCTTGAAATTCCCTGTTATTTTTATATTTTCCCATTCCTTACTAAGAAATTCCCTCCCCTAACATTCCCCTCATCTATTTCCCCTTGAAACAGCATAGAGTTCAGCATTTTTGCAGGCAGAGACAACAGTTCCATTTGTCTTTCAGTTTGTCCACTTTGCTCCAAAAACAATGTCAGAAGCCGAGACTTATGAGAAAAGTGATGACCATTCATCATCTACAGAGGTTGAGGTACAGAGGAGGTCACATAGAGGTGAAAAATTTGGTCATCATAAGAGAAAGGAGCTCACCTCTTTGACCGATTTGCAGAGGTGGATTTTACAAGGCAAAAATGAATGTGTTTCAGAGGCGGTTGACCGAGGCTCTTAGGAGGAAGAAAGGGACCAATCCACTCCGTGTCTTGGTGGAGGAATCCCTCAAAAATCATGGCACTCACTAGCATCAGCTACAGCACAAATCCCAAAAATTTCTGAGAATTTTGGGTAATTTTGGATTTTTTTTGGAAATTTACAGGTTTTGGCTTCTCAAAGGTCTCACCCCCGGCGAGACCTTTTGTCATCGTAGCTCTGTGTGGCAAAAACTCAGCATTTTTGGATTTTTCATGAAAAGTTACACTTGCTCATCCATTATTAAGAAATTTCATCGAGTTCTGGGCCTCCAAAAGGTCAAAATGCATGCAAAATTTGACTTTCTGCCCCTTTTTTGAGTTGCAGAAACCAGTTTTGGGGGAATTACGGTTTGACAGGGAAAATGACCTCCAAATTCAAAAATTATAGTTGGGTTGGAAAGTAGACTCACATATCTTTTCAACGAGCTATCCTGCACCCAATTCGGATAATGGGAAGGCCTCCAAACAGAGCTGCAAAAGTGTGAGACCTTTTGAGAAAAGGTGCATGACCTTTTGAGGAAATGTTGCCAGATTTGACCAGTTCAGCCCAGAAATTCCAGTTTTGACCTTTTTCGACTTTCTAAGGTTAATGGTGATCTTAATGGATGTAATTGTGACACTTTTTGGATACTTTTACTCTTGTTTAACACTTCTAGAAGATTCATTCATGTAAAGAGTAAAAATTGAATGCATGAACTGATTTCCAAGTTTATAGAGGCAAGTTGTTTTGAATGCCTATTTTGTAGTGCTTAGTTTAGAAGTTGTTCAAACTGCTCCTAGAAGGATGAGCTCGACCCCTAGAGGCAAGGGAAGAGGTTGTCTTGCCTATATTATGTATTTTCTTAATCATTTTCAGAGGTTGGAAGGTTGGACTCTTGAGGGAGAAGCTCCTAGTGTATATTTTACTTGTATCTCTGCAATTTGAGGAAAAGGAAGACCAAGGTTTTGTAGACATCATTGGGATTCTTGTGGACTCTTGTGTTGATGGTGTGTTCTCTTATTGTAATTGTAAGTGTGTTTATGTGTTCCATCTCTTTCTTTACTGCAGCTTAGTAAACAAATGAAGTGATAAAGTTTGAATTCATGCTTGC